>JASAMY010001106.1:0-16666 GCA_030248085.1 Paralinhomoeus sp. GSCO2_6 | reverse complement strand
GAGAGAGAGAGAGAGAGAGAGAGAGAGAGACGCGCACGCGGCCGACGAAGCGAGAGTGCCTCGACAAGCGCGGTCGCCGGAGGCGGCCCACGAGTTGAAACGAGGAAGCCCCGCCAGCGGCGGTCGGCGCAGGCCGCCGACGAGTCGAACCGAGTAGACAAAAGCCCGCGCGGTCGAAACGAGCAAAGCCGCGCGCCGGCGGTCGGCGGAGCCGCCGACCGAGTTGAAGCGAGCAAGCCTGTCGACACGCGCCTGGCACGCCGAAACCGAGCAAACCCGCGGTCGCGGAGGCCGCGACGAGTTGGAAGCGGAGCAGCCTGTCGACAAACGCTGCGGTCGCGAGGCCGCCGCACGACAAAGGAGCAACCTGTCGACAAATGCCCGTAGCCGCCGCAAAACGAGCAAAGCCTGTCGACGCATTATGGACGCACTGTTTCTAGATTAATTCCGTTCTACGACGATTTTCAAACATCAGCGTATTACGCAACACACAATTACGCAGATTGAATTTACTTATTACCGTACTGCAGTACCCCATTTGACGCGCTCAAACTCTCTGGGGGTGCCTCCGGGGGACGCCGCGAATCCCACCAGCTTAAATTGCGCACGGTTTGTCGTCTTAATTGCACAATCACAGCTACATGTGGCTATATTATACAAAAGTTTGGCACGCGGCGTGATACTTCCCCCTACCCAGTTCCCCCCGCCGTTCGGCCCGCGGTCGTTCCCCCTGTGGTTTTTTTCATACCATTGCGCTCAACAATTAACTGATATGGAAGTGCATAATCTAAACGAGGAGGCTGCTGTAGTGTAGCGGCGCATTCTGTTCGTTGTCTGTGTGTGCGCCGATTTGTTATGTTCTTTGTAACTCCGGGCGTTACCGCAGTGGAAGGGTTCTATGCTCTGGGCGAAGATGCAATCGGAGCCCTTCTCCCGCTCGCCCAAGAAGTTTTCCAGGCACATAACGCGTAAATTATTCCCTTTCTTCCAGCATGTTCGGCAGACAAAAGCACAGGGAGCGGGGTGGCCGGAGCGCGTTCAGAAGTGCGCGGAAAATGAATTTCGGGCAGGAATTCCACCTCTTCGGAACAGTCGCCGAACCGTGCCTGGTACTTTGACGCGCTCCTCGGGCAGCTCCGCCTCGCGCTCCGAGCCTCCACCGTGTGCACGGGCGGTCTCGTGCCAGCGCAGAAATAATATCTTTCAGCTACCGCAAATCCCCTAACTCCTCGGGGAGCATTTCGAATTTTCACACCTGCATGGAAGGGGCACATATTCCCCCAAACTCTGAATTATATTTAGCAGTAGCTGTATCAGCAAAAAAGGCCAATTAAATAGGAGCACGTTCCACAGGCACGTCATTCAGAATCCTGAAAGAGTGCCCCCAGACTTCCAACTTCCTTTCAAGGGGGATGATGGCCATTGTAGGGGGGGGGGGTTCTCACTATTGGCTATCGGCCTAGCGCCGGAAACTGTACAACACACCATAGAAACGTAACTGCATACTGCTTGATTCTTGCCCAAGTCTAATGCGTATCATAAGGTACACTTCTTGTCCCTGGGGCATTATTGGAGGAAGTCCACTATCGTTTCAACCTCTCCATACTCAAGAGGCCCTATCGAGCGCGGCCACTATTGCAATAGGGGGCGGGGTGGCACTATTGGAGGGATTTGACGGCGAGAAATGGAGTATTTCGGTGCGCGCACTGTTGAGGCTGATTTGCGAAGCGCACACGCGCAGCGCACCTTTGTCATGGCGGAGCGGCGGATGGCAGGGTGGCGTCCTTGCAGCCGAAGAGGGATCGCTCTTGGAGGAGGGCTCGGCCAGTCGTCGGACGTCGTCAGCGAGCGCCATCGCCACTCACAATGGGCTGACGATGCCAGTGGTGGCCTCTGTTTTTCTATGTGTCCTCCCTCAGAAAGTGCTTAACTGGTGAGAAGAGGACGGTTCGCTGGGTTGAGCCCCACCTATTAGCAACATAAAAACCAAATAGGTCTAAAAATACGTTAAACACCAAAATAACACCATGTAGCTTTTGACCTTCTTTGGTCTCACTTTGGAATGATGATGATGCCCTCAACTCGGCCAACCCGTTACAGGTATACTATAGTTAGGTTCAGTCTGTTGATGTATTTAAGCTTTAATCCGTATGAAATTATCCACAAACACTGTAATGCAAATACTGCAACGACTCAACTTGAAACATGCGAACAAAATACAGTACTTCAAAATGGTATTTTCGGCCACAATAGTGAGACGAGACGATATTTACTCTTTATTCTTGTATCTGGTAGTTTCAATTTATTGTTCATTTACCGTCAAGGGAACGAACGATTGGAAGGAGCACCGGTTTACGGTAGGTACGCTGAGCACACGTATTCATCGTCAACTCACACCACCATGGTAGCGTCTGTCTCAGCGAGAAACCGTCCGGCCCAGCAAGTACCCATCAACCTGGCCGGGCACGGTGGCTCACACCTGTAATCGGTGCCAAGGCCGAGGTCGGGTGATCCGTCTCGCCTCGGCCTCCCAAAGTGCTGAGACGGATGGCGACCGACCCAGTAGCACAGTAAGACTGTGTCCCACTTGTTGCCAAGGTGAGCTTCGCAGTGGTGCGTCCACCCAGAGCGGCGGCTCCTTCATGTACCCTAACCCGAATACTTGGTAGCTTTTTGGAAACAGAAGCTCACCTCTCAAACCGCAGGCCGGGGAGGAGTAGAGACCCCTGCGGGGCTCCGGGGTAGGAACTGAGAACGGGGGGGGATTAGACGCCAAAGCCAAAAATGGGACACCTCCACCTGTTTGACGGCACCCCGCCTCGTAAACTTAAAAAGAGGTGTGGAAATTTGTATCGCATTGCTAGGGTTTGAAATTTTGGGGCCTCATTCGCAGCGGCCCTGGCGGGGGGACGGCTAAACAAACCCCCATATTTACCCAGTAGTCACGGGGGGACGGGGCCATCTCAGCTGCGGCGCCCCACGCAGACTTGTAGATGAACATCCTGCGCCGCCCACCAGCCCCGCTTCCCCACGACTCCACTGCTGGGGGAACCGAGTCCGAACCTGTCACCCCATCAACCAGCCCCAATCAAGGGGGAAGAGCAGCACGTGGGCTGCGCGCAACTCAAAAAAACGCAACGGCGTTCGGATATTTACGCACTTTGGAGCAAAAACTACACCCTCCTCCCCGACGGGACCTCCACTCTTCTAGGAAGAGCCCCCTTACCGACGCCGAGGCGCGCGGCCGGACCGGGACGCGAAGGCGCAGGGCGGAGCACCAGCGCGGCCCTGCGAGGCTGACGGGCTCCCCTGGCTCTCCGGGCAGCGGCACCTAGGCAGACGTAGGCTCACGAAGCGGTCGGGCGCAGGCGACCGACGCGACACCACCAGCGGTCGGGGACGATGTCGACGCGCAAGGCGAGCGTGGCGCACCATCCGTAGGCCGGAGGCTCACCCTGCGAGAAAACGTCCCGCCGCCGGGCTGCGGGGCAATAGTGCCCAACCGAGGAAAGACTACTCCACACCTACTCGGGGAACACACACGCGCGCGCGCGCGCACGCAACGACAGACGCGCGCACGCGCGCGCGCGCACGCACGCACGCACGCACGCACGCACGCACGCACACGCGCAGGGGCAGGCACCTTTAAGTGGATCGCCAGTGTTCATACTCTTTAATGTCTGACCAAGAAGAGCCGGTAGAACAGCGAAATCGGCGTAAAAGGCAGCCAGAAAAAGAATAATTGTACAAGCCGCCGCACCACACGGTCAAACACCTGTGAATTAATCATTTTTTTGAGGGCACTGTCATATTAATTGTGGGTTTTCCGGCTAACTAATCTATTCAATCCATGCAAACAATAATGTTGATAGGTGTGGACAAAGGACGTGGGGACTTGTGTGTGGTTAAATAGTATATGTGCATACACGTGTTAGTGTCAAAAATCAATAGTGTAGGTGTATGTGTATATATATATATGTATGCATATTGGGTTGGAGTGTAACTTAATTGTATTCTTTCCTGCTGATCAATACAAATACTAAGTATTAAATTTATGATAAGTAGTGAAAAATTTATTGATAGACGGATGATAAATGCATGTATCTATCCATCGAACTCACGCTACAGTAGGTATATGTATGTATGTATGTATGGTCGCGTGTTGACAAACGAGCAGATACCGACAACGTATGACAAAACTGTACTGCCAAAAAAAGAAAATATGATAAATAACCAAAAAAGAGATAGGTCGACCCAACAGCCGCCCAGACTGTGTACTCAGACGCTGACGGACGGACTCCGCCCAGTGAGCGGGGGGGGGACACACCGACACGCCACGATGTATACGCACTGTCAAGAGGGCAGCCCACTTCCCAACCGCGACCCTTCAAAGTGTTGACGTGAGGGCGTGGGGTTCACCTAACTTTGCGACCCGGAATATTAGTTTGGTCAGCCAGGTGGCGCGCAACGGGATGGGGAGGTTCCAGCGCAGCGCAACGAGACTGCCTTCTCAAAAAGTGATGATAACTAGCTTACCGTGTTACGTTGCGACTAATTTTTCAAGTCGGTCTCTACGATTACTGTCGAGCAAAGATGCATGGATGAGGAATGGACGGGGCCCAGCAAAATAGACAAATAGTGACACAGTTCCGGCAGGGAATAAATGTGCACGCACGCGGGTGTAACTGTGCCACGAAACACGATCTCAATGACGCAAGTTATGTACGATCAAAACACCATTGCAAGGGTACATAAGTAGAGCCTTCAATGATCAGCGTGCGATGGCCAGCTGATGGAACGCTGATTCTTGGCGGCTCTACTTATGTACCCTTGGATGGTGACGCAATGCAATGATGGTGTTTTGATCGTACGCTGACTTGCATTCATTGAGATCGTGTTTCGTGGCACAGTTACACCCGCGTGCGTGCGCGTACGTGCGTGCGTTGTCCTTGTTGCGGAACTGTGTCCAGTTATTTGTCTATCTGCACCTTGCTGGCCGAATATGGCGCGTGACTTTCGTTGTCATGATGCATGCATCTTTGCTCGAGCAGTAATGGTGACCGACTTGAAAAATCGTAGTCGCGACGTGACGCTTTTTCAGTGACCGCCTACACACCGTTGAGCTGGTTATCGTAGCGTCTTTGAAGGCTTTGACGATTGTTGCTGACGGCATCTGGTATTCATTCGCTGCGCTGGAACCCCCATCCCCATTGCACGCACCCTGTGGCAACGGAACTAGAATATCCAGGTGGCAAAGGTTAGGTGAAGCTCCACACCAAATTGCTAACATCAACACTTTGAAGATCAGTTGGTTGGGAAGTGGGCTGCCCCTTTTTGACAGTGCGTATACGTGCGTGCGTGTCGCTGTGTCCCCGCTGGTATATGGTAGGCGTTTGGCATCAGTCCGTCAGTTCACGTACGTACGTGCGTCTGTGCGTGAGTAGTACATACACAGTATGACGACGGCCCATTGTGCGTGTGCGAACCATTAGTACTGCTCTGTCCTTTTTTGGGTTGTTTTGTCGTGTTTTCTTTTTTTTTGGCAGTCCATTTTGTCATACGTTGTCGTATGTGCTCGTTTGGCTCTTCTGCGAATTGGGTCCGAGGCGCGCGAGTACGTGCGTGCGTGCGTGTCGCTCTGTCACGCGGTGGTCGATGGATGGGTGCGTGCGTTCGTGTTCGCTCGTCCGTTCTCTGATGGATCCGCTGCTTTGTGAGTGAGACGCAGCGACTGTCTTGGGAGTGTGGACCGAATACGCTGTTGTGGATTTGGGGGTGACAGGAAGGAGGAACACAACAGTGCGACACGAAAGGCGTAGTTACACTCCAACCGAGTGCGTGCGTGCGTGCGTGTGTGTGTCGCATTACACCTACACTATTGATTTTTGACACTGACGTTACGCAGTGTATGCCCCCGCTGCTACTATTTTAACCACACCACAGGAGGAAAGTCCCACACAACAAGTGGAGTGGAACTTTGCTGTTGCGTCACACCTTGTTGTGACGCTATTGTTTTGCATAGAAAACTGAATCGAGTTAGTTCACCGGAAATCATGCAATTATGACAGTGCCCTATCCGAATAAAACGTGGCGGCTGTTGACCGTGTGGTCGGGCAGCTTGTACAAGGCGGTCTACAAGGAGCTGCTTCTTTTTCTGGCTGCCTTTTACGCGATTTCGCTGTTCTACCGGCTCTTCTTGGTCAGACATAAAGAGTATGAACACTGGCGATCCAGCTTTGAGAAGGTGCGTGCGTGCGTGCCTGCGCGTGTGCGTGCGTGCGTGCGTGCGTGCGTGCGTGCGTGCGTGCGTGCGCGCGCGCGTGTGCGTGCGCGCGTGTGTGCGTTGCGTGCGCGCGCGCGCGCGTGTGTGCGTTCCCCGAGTAGGGTGTCGATGTTGTAGTGCTTCTCGGTTGACAGTATTGCCGCACCAGCGGACGTTCTCGCAGGTGATCCTGGCCTTCGATGACTACGCGCTGCAGATTCCGTTGACCTTTTTGCTGGGCTTCTACATCAACGCGGTCGTCGACCGCTGGTGGTGTCAGTTCGAGCTGGTCGCCTGGCCCGACCGCTTCATGACCTACGTCTGCTACGTGCTGCCCGGAGAGCAGGAGCGCGCCGTCGCCCTCAGACGCCAGGTCGCCAGGCACCTAGTGCTCACCTGCGCCCTCTCATGGAGGGACGTCAGCTCCCAGGTGACGCCGTCCAGCAGCACACCTGTAACCGAGTCAGCAGAGACAGATTGAGGCGAGGTAAGGGGCTCTTCTAGAAGAGTGGAGGGGGTGTTCCATCCAAAAAAAGAGGAGGGTAATTTGTACTTACTGGTATTTTTTTGCTCAAAACTGCGTAAAAATGCTATTTTGGTCAAACACATTTAGCGTTTTTTTTTTGGTCCAGCACGCACAACACGACACGCACGCACGCACGGCTGTGCTCTTCCTTGATTGGGGCTGGTTGATGGTGACAGGTTCGGACTCGGTTCCCCACGGTGGAGCACCTGGTGAAGACGGGTCTGATGACGGCGCAGGAGCACGTCATCTACAAGTCCGTGGAGACGCAGCAAGTCAAGTGGCAGCTGCCCATCGTCTGGATTGAGATGCTACTCCAGGTGGGGGGGGGGGGCCGCGGCATTGGGCTTTGTTTCTAGCCGTCCCTCCCCGCCAGCCATGCAAATGAGCCCATGCGATGGACTCAGTCGACGTACAATGCGATACAATTTTCCACACCTCTTTTAACCGACAAGTACATAGGTATATTTCGACACTAGCTTGGTGAAAAATTGTCCCATTTTTGGCTTGACATCTAATCCCCCCCGCCCTCTCAGTTTTGCCCCTTCCCAGGACCCCCACTACCTCGAAGGTCCATTTACTCCTCCCCCACTCGTTTGAAGGGGGGGGGGGGGGGTGAGCTTCTGTTCCAAGAATGGGGAAAAGCTACCAAGTTGTTGTTTTCGGGTTCAGGACATCCTGAAAGAGCCGCCGCCGAATCTGTCGGTGGACGCGGTGCTGGCGGAGCTGAGCGCCTTCAGAGACAAGTGCCGACGGCTCTACTGCTACGACTGGGTCGCCATACCTCTCGTCTACACGCAGGCACGAGCGAAAGACACGTTCACCAATCGGCCCTAAGGAACAACTGGCACCGATTACCCCGACATTTCTAGGTGACCAGCGTCGCCACGTATGGGTATTTCGTGCTCTGCTTGCTGGGCCGACAGTTTCTCACTGAGAGCGCCGAGGGCGACGCGACGTACCATGGCGAGAGATGGGTCGGTGGTTTCTGAGATTGACGATGAACTGTATATGCTCACGTGTACCTACCGTAAATTCTCCGGTAGTGTTCCCTTCCAATCGTTCGTTCCCTATTAACGGTAAATGAACAATAAAATTGAAACAAAAATTACCAAGGACACTGACCAAAACTTGCGTTGCGGTGCAAGAAATCGAGCGGTTAAAGATGTCGTACCCCACTCTTCCAACAGTCTCCCCTCCAATAGTGCCCTATTGTGGCCGAAGATTGAAACAATAGTGCCACCCGGGTACTATTAGAGAAAGTTCTGTATGAATCTGTTCTGTTCTGTTCTGTTCTGTTTTGTGATCTCTTGAAATGGTGTCAGGTCGACATGTACGTGCCGGTGTACACCATTCTGCAGTTCGCCTTCTACGTGGGCTGGCTCAAGGTCTGGAATGGTCTTTTTGTTTCCGAGTTTTTTTAAACTCAATGTTTAAATTTGCGATCGTTCCAGTAATTGTTTGTGCGGAACTGCGTGTCCGTTTCTTGCAGGTGGGACAGTGCCTGATGAGACCGTTTGGCGCAGACGATGACGACATTGAGCTGAATTACATACTCGACAGACACCTGAAGGTGCTTTAACTAATTGCCTGGCGCATACCTGTAACCGGGTTGGCCGAGTTGAGGGCGTGGTGGTGGTGGATAAACCAAAGAAGGTCAAAAGCTTGGCTACATGGTGTTATTTTGGTGTTTTGACGTATTTTTAGACCTATTTGGTTTTTATGTTGTATAGGTGGGGGGGGGGGGGCTCAACCCAGTCAAACCACTCAACGCCTACTCTCGCCAGTTACCAGTTACAGCTATTCTTGTGAGGGAGGACACATCGAAAAACGAGGCCACCACTGGCATCGTCGCGTCCGTTGTAGGTGGCGATGGCGCTGGCTGACGACGTCCGACGACGGAAGCTGGCCCAGCCCTCCTCCAAGAGCGATCCCTTCTTCGGCTGCAAGGACGCCACCCTGCCCCATACCCGCCGCTCCGCCATGACAAAGGTGCGCTGCGCGTGTGCGCTTCGCAAATCAGCCTCAACAGTGCGCGCACCGAAATACTCCATTTACTCACCGTAAATCCCTCCAATAGTGCCACCCCGCCCCCTCTGCAATAGTGGCCGCGCTCGGATAGGGCCTCTTGAGTATGGAGAGGTTGAAACGATAGTGGACTTCCTCCAATAATGCCCCAGGGACAAGAAGTGTACCTTATGATACGCATTAGACTTGGGCAAGAATCAAGCAGTATGCAGTTACGTTTCTATGGTGTGTTGTACGGCTACAAGCACTAGTACCGCAAATCCTCCAATAGTGGACCCCCCCCCCCCTACAATGGTGCCCCCTTGAAAGGAAAGGTTGAAAGTCTAGTGTCTGGGGGCACTCTTTGGGGGATTTATAGTAAATGACGTGCCTGCTGCTTTGAACTGGAACGTGCCAGCCAAAGCCTTGTGTAATTGGCCTTTTTTGCCTACTGAATACACTCTCTAGATATAAATTCAGAGGTTGAAACAATATGTGCCCCCTACAATAGTGCCGCCAGGTGTGGAAAGTTCGAAAGTATAGTGTCCCGAGGAGTATTAGGGGATTTGCGGTAGCTGAAAGATCGTGTTGTCTGCGCGCTGACAGCGAGAGCCGCCCAAGCTGCACGCACACGTGGAGCTGAGTCGACGCGAGGCGGAGACGGTGGAGCTGCCCGAGGAGCGCGTCGACTACTACCAGGACAGGTTCGGCGACTGTTCCGAAGAGGTGGAACTGCTGCCCAAGAAGTCCATTTTTCCCACGCACTTCTGAACGCGCTCAACGCCACCACCGCTCCCTGTCTGTTTGTCTGCGAACATGCTGGAAGAAAGGAATAATTTACGCGTTATGCAAACGTGAAAGTGTAGCGTTTGCGGCGATACAAGCGGCTATACTCGTGCCTGAAAACTTCTTGGCGAGCGGAGAAGGGAAAACGCTCCAAATTGCATCTTCACCAGCGTAGAAACAAATACACGACTTTCACTGCAGTAACGCCCCAGCGCAAAGAACACGTAACGAATGGCGCACGCAGAACAACGAACAGAATCGCACTACGGCTACGGCGGCGTACCATGTCGTTGGTATCGCTTAGCATATCGCCTTAAATTGTTGAGCGCAATGGACCCATTATAAAAAAAAAACCAGTTGGCTGGGGGGGGGGGGGAAACGACCGGGGCAAACGGCGGGGGGGGGGGGGGAACTGGTAGGGGGAAACGACCTGTAGCCGCCGCGTGCGACGTTTGTAGGTGAGTATAGCCACATGTAGCTGTGATTGTGCAATTGAGCAACAAAGCGTGCGCAATTTTAAGCTAGTAGATCTTCGCCGGGGCGTCCCGAGAGTTCCACCCAGAGAGTTTGAGCACTGAGATCAATGCAATACTGCAGTACGGTAATAAGTAAATTCAATCTGCGTAATTGTGTGTTCGTGATCGTGATGTTTGAAAATCGTCGTCAAACAGAATTAATTGTCAACAGTCGTCATAATAGGCATAATGCCGACAGGCTTGCTCGTTTCGACTCGTCGGCGGCCTCGGCGACCGCGGGCGCTTGTCGACAGGCTTGCTCGTTTCGACTCGTCGGCGGCCTCGGCGACCGCGGGCGCTTGTCGACAGGCTTGCTCGTTTCGACTCGTCGGCGGCCTCGGCGAACGCGGGCGTTTGTCGCCTCGCTTGATAGTTTCGACTCGTGGGCGGCCTCGGCGACCGCGGGCGTTGGTCGACACGCTTGCTCGTTTCGACTCGTCGGCGGCCTCGGCGACCGCGGGCGTTTGTCGACAGGCTTGCTCGTGTCGACTCGTCGGCGGCCTCGGCGACCGCGGGCGTTTGTCGACAGGCTTGCTCGTTTCGACTCGTCGGCGGCCTCGGCGACGGCGGGCGTTTGTCGACAAGCTTGCTCGTTTCGACTCGTCGGCGGCCTCGGCGACCGCGGGCGTTTGTCGACAGGCTTGCTCGTTTCGACTCGTCGGCGGCATAGGTGTAACCGGGAATTGGACCTGGGGGGGAGGGTTCGGGCACTTTCTGGGGGGGGGGGTGGTGGGTGGGGTGAAAATCTGGAGGAGGGGGGGGGGGGGGGGGGTCTGGGCAGAAAAAAATGGGCAATTTTTGGTCTATTTTTAGTCAAAAATACACTGTAAAAGCCTGAAAATAGGTACTTTTTAGCCGAAATACACTGTAAATAACGCAAACTAGACACTTTTGGGTCGATTCTTGCTCAAAAACACTGTACAAAGTGCATTTATTTAGCAATATATGTAGTATGTAGTAGAAAGTTTTCAAAAAGTCTGGGGGGTGGGGTTGGGTGGGGTTTTGCACGAACCTGGGGGGAGGGTTGGGGGGGGGGCGTGGGTAGGGTCAAAACCAGCAAGTGGGGGGAGGGAAACCCCCCCCCCCCCAGACCCCCCCCCCAGTTACAGGTATGGTCGGCGGCCTCGGCGACCGCGGGCGTTTGTCAACAGGCTTGCTCGTTTCGACTCGTCGGCGGCCTCGGCGACCGCGGGCGTTTGTCGACAGGCTTGCTCGTTTCGACTCGTCGGCGGCCTCGGCGACCGCGGGCGTTTGTCGACAGGCTTGCTCGTTTCGACTCGTCGGCGGGCCCGCGTCCGCGTTGTCGACAAGCTTGCTCGTTTCGACTCGTCGGCGGCCTCGGCGACCGCGGGCGTTTGTCAACAGGCTTGCTCGTTTCGACTCGTCGGCGGCCTCGGCGACCGCGGGCGTTTGTCGACAGGCTTGCTCGTTTCGACTCGTCGGCGGCCTCGGCGACCGCGGGCGTTTGTCGACAGGCTTGCTCGATTCGACTCGTCGGCGGCCTCGCCGACCGCGGGCGTTTGGCGACAAGCTTGCTCGTTCCGACTCGTCGGCGGCCTCGGCGACCGCGGGCGTTTGTCAACAGGCTTGCTCGTTTCGACTCGTCGGCGGCCTCGCCGCCCGCGGGCGGTTGTCGACAGGCTTGCTCGTTTCGACTCGTCGGCGTCCTTGTCGTTCGCGGTCGTTTGTCGACAGGCTTGCTCGTTTCGACTCGTCGGCGGCCTTGGCGATCGCGGGCGTTTGTCGACAGGCTTGCTCGTTTCGACTCGTCGGCGGCCTCGGCGACCGCGGGCGTTTGTCGACAGGCTTGCTCGTTTCGACTCGTCGGCGGCCTCGGCGACCGCGGGCGTTTGTCGACAGGCTTGCTCGTTTCGACTCGTCGGCGGCCTCGGCGACCGCGGGCGTTTGTCGACAGGCTTGCTCGTTTCGACTCGTCGGCGGCCTTGGCGACCGCGGGCGTTTGACGATGGTCGTTTCGTCGTTTTCATCGTTCGTCAGTCAGTTTCATCCAGTCGTTTCGTCCATTAAGCACGTGCGGTGCGGATGAGTAATACCGCCGTTGAATACCGCCATTAACTTCTGTGCTATAACTTGTCTTGTACTATTCAAGCATTTACTTCCAAGAATTTCTTACTGCATACTTAAAAAAAACGTTACCGTACGCACAACCAGTGTCCCGTCTTAACGCTCAAAGTAGTGGGTGGAACTATCGAGACCTCCCCGTTGAACCCCCGACCACGAGCGCGCCGAGCACGACGCATTACTACTGAGCCACTACGCTCTAACTATTGAAGGGCACTATTGGAGGGGGCTTTTATTGGAGGATTTACGGTAGTTGTGGAACAGCGAAGATCGGGGAGGTCTCGATAGTTCCACCCACTACTTTGGGACATATGGGACATACTTCGATCTTCGCTGTTCCACAACTACCGTAAATCCTCCAATAAAAGCCCCCTCCAATAGTGCCCTCCAATAGTTAGAGCGTAGTGGCTCAGTGGTAATGCGTCGTGCTCGGCGCGCTCGTGGTCGAGGGTTTAACTCCCTTCCACTGAGGTTACTGAGTCACGAATCCCCTTGGGCAAAGGATGAATCGCTCTCATTGCCTCGGTGTAGGGCGGCTCCAGGGCTTCGGCCCAAAATCCGTGCCAGGTGGCGGCCCACCTTCCCTCGCTGGAGAAGAACGCCATACAGTATGTATGTAGTGTTAGTGATACAGTGTTATTATGATGCATCGCCCCTTCGTACCCCGTGCGTTGGTTTACGGTCCCTGTACTGTGTCGGTGCTTGCATCAATAAAAACATTGATTTTTTTTTGAGTGCCCCCCCCCCCCGGGGCAAGAAGTGCCATACGATTTGCGTTATACAGGGGCACAAATCAAGCAGTAGTGATGTACAATGAATAGTGCAATGAATACAAATGAACAAATGAATACAAGCAGTAGTGATGTATGTAGAAGTGGTGTGTACACAGCTGCGCCCAGTAATGAATAGCATTCCAGGTACTTTGGACTGTTTTAATCACCAAAAAAAGCAAAAAATTCTACTAGTGCCCCTGTCGAGCGAGGTTGAAAGTATAGTGCCCCAGGGGGCACTATTTGAGGATTTACGGCAGTAGATTTCAACAATTCTGCCACAACTCTTCAATTGTCTAGAGAGCTGCGAAACGTTCTTCGAACGGGTGACAAATGCGTCGCTAAGCGCGGATCGATCATCAGTTCGCGCGTGTGTGCCTCTTGGTGAGGAAGAGTCAGTTATGTCGTATACTTCGCGCTACCGCGACGCCCGCCAAGAAAAGAGGCGCGTGTTGCTTCGGCTGCCTCCGTTCCTGTGGCAACGCGTCAGCGCTTTCTTAGGACCCAAGAGGAGGGTTAGACGGGTCGAAGCGGAATATCGGCTTTCTCGTTGTCATTAATCCATTTATTGATTGGGAGCTTGTAGCCGCTTGTTATTGACCGACTATTGATTCGTCTCGCACGACTATTGATTGCGCCGCCGCCTCTGTCAATAACGTGTTGACGCGGAACGGGGCGCCACTGCCACGTGTGTTTTCTGATGCTAAGAGGTGCGAACAACGGAATGACGCGAATACAGTTCGAGCAGCGCGAGCAGTTTAGCGCAGCCAGCCACTTTTTGGAGTGAAGTTCCGGACAGTAATAGAGAGTTGAGATGCTTTTTCCAACCAAATTATCAGTTTCATTGGTACTACTGGTGCAATATTGCAATGACCTCCATACTGTCATCCGCTCGAACTGTTGCAAGCCAACGTCGCGGCTAGGATGGACGTGGCGCAGGGGATAAGGGGAGGGACCGACAATCGCAAGGTCGCGCGTTCGAAACCCGCGGATGACACCGCGTTGCACAAGTTTCCTTTGAGCTATAGGGAGGAACGCTCTCATAGCTTTGGTGTGTCTCTGGGGCTTCGTCCCGCAATCCGTGCCGTGTCCGCGTGATGTCGTGTCGGCACTTGCGTCAATTAAAACACGTTGAAAACATTGAAAATGGAGAACCAATTACGCGAGCCAAAATCACTGCAGCAGAGCTGTTCAGAGACCGTCTGGATCCGGTTCCCATGGACGAGGTGGAAATGCTCGATTAGGCTCGCCTTAAAAAACGATCCGTGACAGAGTCCGCAGTAAAATCGCTTGCTGCCGAAGTGAACCGCAAATAAATATATGTGGAGTGAGCACCCCGCAGACTCCCACTGTCAGAACGTAGAAAAAAGCCTGCGGCAACACGAAGTCAAGTAAATGTCCGTTACAGCAATAGGCGAGCGATACAAGGGACTGACGACACGAGCAAAAGCAGCATTTGGCTTCCACGTGACTGTGCAACAGAGTTGCAGAAGTCTCTGTCTCTGCAGCAGCACAGAGTCCTGTCCCAGCGGACTCTGTGGCAGCCGTCCGTGTAGTTCAAGCAGGCGCCGTCGCACTGCGTCCACTGCGTCTGCGAGTTCGTTGTGCGGATCATGAAGATGATGGGACTTACTTTGCGGAGCCATTAGCGTGCAGCTCTCAAAAGCCAACAAACCAACGACCGAGACAAGTCGCAAACTGCAGCTACCATGCTCAGGTGTTGGAAGCGTGCCAATCGCCAGCCGCAAATCGTCAGCCGCTTCGAGCACGCATCTTTAGCGTGGCAGACGTTT
Source organism: Paralinhomoeus sp. GSCO2_6 (assembly GCA_030248085.1). Classification (NCBI taxonomy): domain Eukaryota; kingdom Metazoa; phylum Nematoda; class Chromadorea; order Monhysterida; family Linhomoeidae; genus Paralinhomoeus; species Paralinhomoeus sp. GSCO2_6. Next base: position 1,928 of record JASAMY010001106.1, on the reverse strand, counting down.
CGGAACGACGAAAAGTAACATCGCACTGAAGGTGTTCGCCCCTCTATGCGCACTTGAATTAAAGGTAGCGTTTACATACGCGGTTTGGCAGGTTGAAGGCAGAGAAACACCAGTAGAACGGATAGATGGGCCGAGTTGAAGCAAATTCGTTTCCTTCCCGTGTTCTGGAGTAGCATTTTCGGGCTTTTCAGTAAAATATATGTGTTGTACACGCGTGCGCTCTAAGGGTTGGGGGGAGGGGGTCACTGAGCATGTACTTCCCGATCGTGCATCGTTTGCAGAGTGCCCATATATTCAGTCTGCAAGAGGAGACATCAAAACGCTCTGCAACGCATTCGTTGACAGTCATTTTTCTCTCTAGGAAACATGTCGGCAGATGATACAGGTAGTTGCACAGGAGCACTGTGTCGTAAACCGCGGTTACACGTTCGGTTTGTGTGCCATGCCGAGTGTTTTGAGTTAGTGCCCGTGTCTTGCAAATCGAACTTCACAAGTGATACAACGTAGGTGTACCACTTACGCAAACGATTCACGGCTGCCAGACCTGTACTGGTCTCAGTTTTCGCAAGGGTTTCCACAGTTCCCACAGGCCACAGTTTGTGATAAAACCAACCTGTATTTATCTATCCTCGGTTTCATTTCGCTACAACTTCAGCGTTTAGAGTGGGCCGTGGTTCACTACCACCAAGGCCAGCCCGACGTTTTAGACCCAATGCAGGAGATTTGGGAGATTTGAGCTGCTTTTGACGAAATCACGGCCAAAATGAGGCAAATACCTTGCTGGCTCATCGTGAGCGCCATGCAAATTGGTCGAAAGCGACTTCGGGCCTATTGAAGTGCATTATTCGCAATGTAGTGTGGCGTGGGCCAATTTTATTATTTTTTCAGGAATAAAATTCTCTACATGTACCTACCTTGTCCTAAAATATCAAGCACATTCGATGCAAAAAGCTGAAGGTAAAGCGAAATCAAACGGACGATAGATAAATGGCCCACAAATGCCCACAGAAATTGCATTTCTGTTTAAAATTAAAATAAAAAACAAAACTGTCAAATGTAGCGCGGCAGAAGGCCTAGTAGAGTGTCAATCAGTAACAGCGAACTAAGACATTAAAACCTGTTTGAAGTGCACTTTGATAAACTTTTCTTACTGATGGTTTTGGTGACTACGACTATGACGGTCGAGACTTGGTTGGACAGCCTCCGGAACACCTCCAATAGTGCTAATTATGGTTATTTAGCTCATCCAGGCTGCTACTAAGTACAGGGTGTCCCAGCCTCGACTTCCCCTCTTTGTTCAAGTGTATCTCAGGGATGGGTGATGCGATTTCGATGAAATTTTAAGCGGTTGTAGTAATCAGTCAAACTTAGATATTCTCCAATTTTCAGTGAAATCGAACGCGGTTTCAGTTTTCAAAAAGACCGCCATCGACATCAACGCATTTTTCGCAACGTTTGATCACCGATCTGCAGATTTTCGAGCAGAGCTCAGCATCTAAGTGCTCTGACGCGTTTTCGATGGACTCCTTCAGTTCGGCAACAGTCTTGCACTCTTGAGCGTAAACGACTTCCTTCAGAATTCCCCAAACCGAGAAATCGCAAGGAGTGAGGTCAGGCGACCGCGGAGGCCAGTCAATGGGCCCCCTGCGACCGATCCATCCTGTCCGGAAATCTGTCGTCCAAAAATTGACGAACGTCGCGATGAAAGTGGGCAGTGGCACCGCCCTGTTCCACATAATTGCGTCCAGATCGGGAAATGTGGCAATCTCGTTTCAGGCTTGCTCAATCAGAAGCTTGAGCCGTATACAGCCGTGTACAAAAAATTGTTTTGCGCACAACTTTTGAGGAACGCTATGGATTTCACTGAAAATTGGATAATATCTAAGTTTGACTGATTAGTACAACCGTTTGAAATTTCATCGAAATCG
>JASAMY010003111.1:0-16662 GCA_030248085.1 Paralinhomoeus sp. GSCO2_6 | reverse complement strand
CACGGTGCGCTGCCCGCCTTCGTCTAGGCGATGTTTCCCATTTTGGTGCAGGTATCTTCTACACAGTGGTGTAACTCCATGGTACAATTGTGTACGTGGGTGTAGACTTCAAGAGCAACGTGCAGACTGCTGACATTTGCTAGTCGAGGCCATAGGAGGACAGGACGGACGGTCCTGGGCGAAAGGGACGCTGACTAGGCCTTCTACCAATATGACAATGAAACAGTCAAAAATTAAATGGCAGTGACAGAATTGTCGTTTTCCCTGTACACTCGTCCATGCCGGATTCAGGGTCCGGTCACGGGTAGAGTCCAAGCTGATATTGCGGTTTTGACTTCTGCCCCTGGGTTCTCGCTTTGCACGCGGGCCTCTAGGTAGGACCGCAGCGCATGGGTTTCACTTCTCACTATGCTGCGGCTGCGGGTCGCGTACTAAATTTTAGAATGTCTCTATTCAGCACGACGCGGCCATATCGATGCTGTTCGCGATCGTCGGCGCTCCCCCGACGCCACGTCCCGAATTTTCCGGGGGTGCCATGCTCGAGCTGCACAACAGCTCGGCGGGCGAGCTCACACTCAAGGTTCGTCCTTGTCGCTGTGTCGTTGTCTGTCGTTGAATGACAGCCACGCGCGTCGCTCGCAGTTGTTCTTCCGCAAGGAGCCGGGCGCCGAGGCGTTGGAGCTGCGGATGCCCCACTGCGGCTCGCCCTGCACCGCCAAGAAGTTTCTCGACGTCACCGCCTTCCTGGAGACGGACGACTGGAGACGCGACTGCGGCTTCAAAGAGGACAAGGTCGTCGTGGTCGCTGTGCTGCCCGCCATCCTTATCGCCCTGCTCGCTTCCTGCCTGACCTGGTTCATTGCCAAGAGCTGGTTCAACAAGGACCACAGCAGAGGAACAACATCAACAACCGACAACATGCAAAAGAGCTATCTCAGCATATCCAAAGACTAGACAGTAAGAGTCATATGTAGTGTCACCTAATCGTCTCGTTGCAATATGCGCCTGTTCGCCCGTCCACGCCGGTACAGCACGCTTGTACTAATCGCATATTGATTATGCATACCTAAGTACTGTACTTCCACTGTTCTGGCAATCAGTCTGGGCAGGGAAGGGGGTAGGTTTCCCTCTACTCTACAGCTCTGAGAGAGAATGCTGTCAGACCCTGACCAAACTGAACCAACTGTCATTGTGCGTGTGCTTCTCAGTACGCCACTGTTTCGTGCTTTTCTTGTGCTTGTGTGTGTCGTGCTGTTGCACGGGTCCTGAACCAAATACTAGTACACGAAACGCAACATTTGCTGCTCGCTGTCATACTCTCCGGCTAGCGCGCAGTCGTCCCCAGACAGCCAACCGGCCATTACAACGCGCACATTTCCGTGCGCAGCGCGATGCGATAACGCGCGCTCAGCAAAGAAACGCGCCGCGCCGCCAGCCTTTGTCACTGAACCACCGACTGCGGCGCCACCTACATGTACCTACGCCTCTCATAATACGCTTCAAGATGGGATCAATCGCTCGGCTTTTGCTGCTGTTAGCCGCTGTTTTATGTCGATCCCGGGGTGCAGACGAGTTGGTGTTTGCTCACGTGGTGAGATTTTTACCATTCTTCTGGTAAACTGATATCTACATTTACGGAGTACGTTTTAGTAAGTGCGTATGGTTATTTGAATTTCAAACAATGGCGTGTCTATGGTTTTTTTGGGAGATGCGCCACGGGGCGCGCGCGCCCGAGGTGATGTTCAAGACGGGCCTCGAAGAGAACGGCGCGTCGACCTGGCCGCAAGGTTTCGGTGAGCTGACGAACGTTGGCGTCCGCCAGCAGTACGAGCTGGGCGTCTGGCTGCGCGACCGCTACCGGCGCCTGCTCAGCGAATACTCCGCTTTCCAGGCAGGCACATGATTTACAACTTCGGTACCGATGTACATACCTACCTAGCAAAGCGGGTGGTGAGAACGTCAGACGCTCTAGGTGAAGCTGCTGAGCACCCCCTACAACCGGACGATCATGAGCGCCCAGGCCGCACTAGCTGGCCTCTTCCCTCCAAGCCAGCAGCAGAGGTGGTCCGAGACGCTCGACTGGTGGCCGGTGCCTGTGTACACGTCACTAATACCCTTTTCCGTATGACGCAATCAAAGCTCCCGGTCCTTTTATTCGCAGTCTCGCATTTTGCATTCTGCATTTGCAGGCACCTTGCCCAACTGCCGACAAGTTCAGATCTGTGTCGAAGAAGATACAGAAGGCCAATAGGCAGAACGCAGAGTTCTTCAAATTTGTCTCAAGGAAATCCGGAGAGAACGTCACCGATCTCCAGTCCCTTAGACACTACGTTGCTGACCCGCTAAGTTCAATCGTATGTACGTACGTCAGCGTGACGAGTATGTATTTGCAATTGTCAAGATGGCGTCCATCTGCAGCGCGCGCACCCCAAGACGCACAAGATGCCTGCGTGGGCCACGGATGAGATCTACCTCAAGGCGAGACGCCTAGTCGACTCATTCTACGATGCCATTCTAGACAACAAGGTCGCAGTGAAGCTCTGGGGCCACCCCATGTTCAATGACGTCCGGCAGAGGATCGCTGACATCGTCCACAGAACCGCGGATCCGCGACTCAAGCTCAGTATTCACTCAGTGGTACGGTGTCAGGCGATAATGGTGGATATATTTTTGTACAGTATTATAGAGTTGTATGTGGGGGGGGGGGAGTATGATTCAAGATTGACAGTCTAGACAACGCGCGTGCGTTCGCTTTGCGTCTTCTCTAATGTCCGCTGCGAGCGCTGCGTTGATGGCAGCACGACGCTGACATTTCGTTGCTGTTCGCGATCGTGGGCGCGCCGCGGACGCCGCGTCCGGGCTTTTCTGGAGCCGCAATGCTCGAGTTGCACAACAGCTCGGCGGGCAAGCTCACGCTCAAGGTGCGCGCTCTCTACTTGGAGGAGTGCGACTGCGAGCGTGCCTGTGTGAGCTTACCTTCCCCACCTCACCTCTACGCCCTCCTCCACCAGAATTTTTGAGAACTGTTCTCCTGTGCCGACTTTTCTCTTCCCCAGACCCAGACTCCCGCCCCCTCGAAAAAACCGCCCCCCCCCCGAAATACTGTGCTGTGATCTCCGCAGATGCAAATCCCGGTTGAGTGCGAGACGAGACCTGATGCTGGTAGTATGTAAGGAGACGACCCTGGGAAGCGTTGCAGTTGTTCTTCCGCAAGGAGCCGGGCGACGAGGCGGTGGAGCTGCGGATGCCCCACTGCGGCTCGCCCTGCACCGCCAAGAGGTTTCTCGACGTCACCGCCTTCTTGGAGACGGACGACTGGAGACGCGACTGCGGCTTCGACAAAGAGGACAGGGTTGTCATCGCTCTGCTGCCCGCCCTCCTTGTCTCCCTGCTCGCCTCCTGCCTGACCTGGTTCATTGCCAAGAGCTGGTTCAACAGGGACAACAGCGAAATTACAGAGTCAGACGTCAACGACAAACGACAAACCTACGATACCAACAGTGACTACGGTAGCTGCAGGAGTATCTAGAAGCTACATCACTGTATGTGGAGTGCAGTCTAGCCTCTATGCTTCCATCTTCTTAAAATTGGCGATTCGCTTTGCGATGTCTCGGACTGTTATCACCTGTCGCTATGGATGTCAGTAGGTACCGTATACGCGTGCACACTTCAGCTTGGTGCCACTGTGTTGTGTGTTTTGTGCTTGCCGGGCGTTGCGTTGCTTTTGTTGTGCGACACAATTTGAAAATGATAAAATGTCCGTAAACTCTACACAATTTTAAACTGAGAATCGATACGAACGCAGTTTGTGCCATACACGTGTTTAATAGGTAGTTAGGAGCGCCTGGCGCTGCACAAGTGTACTATATAGCTGTGGCTGTGCATGTAGACGCCGAGTTTGCTTCTCCCCTGGGCTCCCTTGCTTTGTGTATCGTGTTGATGTAATGCTAGAGTTGGGCGCGTATTTTTTCAAACGTATTTTTTCAAAAAAATACACGTATTTTTTTGAAAAAATACGCCGCCGCCTGTATCTTATTTTTAAAAAATACAGTCGTAGTCGTAATCGTAAGGTAGTAGTCGTAATTTTGAGTCGTAAGCCTGTATTTTGTTGAATCAACCTACAATAGATAATAAAACATTTGCTGTTAATCAATGTACCTTTCATTGAACAGCATATATGAGAGTTGTGTAGTGGGTAGACTTACCACAAGACGATTTGTTTGACATCACATTATTCTTACGATGCTTAGCTTTTGCTTACGTTATGTTTTGGATGCAGCGGATGCGAACCCAACAATTGGTTCTGCTAGCTTTTGCTATTGTTAGCTCGTCGCGTTCTTAGTGTCGCGTCGACCTGCTTCGCGTTCTTGGATGCGTGCCCCCCATTTCTCACTTTGTTGGATGCCAACCAAATCTCTTGGTCGCTCATTACTCCGCTTACGCACCAGACCACTCACCCACACACTCACCTCACACCCACACACACGCACGCACAAACACTCCTACTCGTCTACTTGCGTGCTTGCACAGTTTTACAGCGTTCGACCTACTTTATGTACCGATTTTTAAGCTTTGGACACTTCGCTGATGGCTTACTATGATGTACGGTACCTGTACATACATACTCTAAAAAAATACAAAAGGTACGTATTTTTTTAAAAAAATACCGTATTTTTTCAAAAAAATACGCTAGTCCAAAGTCAAAACGTATTTTTCCCAACTCTATGTAATGCGCAGTCGTGCGACGACGCACTTGACTGCGTTTGTGACAGTCGTCGGAAAATTCGTGCTCCAGTACGCGCTGATTTTGCGGACGCGGACGCAGCCTGCGGTTGACGCGTCAGTGTACACATTGGACACAGGTATACAACTGCGATCGAGTACCGACGCGGCCCTTGGAAGAGCACTGAAGCGATTCAATCCAGAAGCGGACAGGCGAGCAGCGATCTCGCCAGCTTGTTCGACTCGCTATTCTCATATGAAATCAGGGGTTGGTTCAAGAGTAGCTGAGCCCAGTCTCTCTTGCCCTCAAAGCCCAAGCAAGCGCGTCCGCACCGCAGTTTGCATTCTCCTACTAAGCGCCGGGCATATGTACAGCTCAGCTACAGCAATTTTAAATAGCCTAGACAAAATGAGAGAACAAGAGCAGTCTAACTTTCCGTACTACGCGGTTGCGTGTAATTGTTGTTGTCGGCGCTGTCTGGGTTCTAGACGCTCTACTGAACCAAGTGTCCACGTGAAGCATGTGTGTCGTGCTCGCGTTGCGAGACCAAAACCGGAATACACCACCGAACATTACACCACAGTGCGGGCAGATGGGGCACCGAGCCGTGACACCGCCGACGCCGAGGCGTGTGCTGCCGGCGTCGCTGGTGCGACTGCGCCGCCGTCATTCACGCTTATTCGCACCATCTTCTGCTGTTCAAAATGAGGGCACTCAGTGCGACGCCTCTGCTGGGAGCCGCGTTTCTGGTGGCGGCCGTCTCCTGCAGATCCAATGACGCCGGCGAGTTGGTGTTCACTCACGTGGTGAGTTCGTCGAGTCGTTGTGCGTGTGAAACCGGTAGAGTCGGCTATAAATACCGGTAGAATTTCAAATTCTGACGAAATACGCGCGCGTTTCTTTCCAGATCTGGCGCCACGGGGTGCGGGCGCCCGTGTACGCGTTCAAGACGGACCCGAATGGCCGCGAGTCCTCCTGGCCGCAGGGCTACAGCGAGCTGACGAGCGTCGGAATCCAGGGCTCCTACGAGCTGGGCGGCTTCCTCCGAGACCGCTACGACGGCCTACTCGGCGACGACTACTCGACGTTCCGCGTGCGGCTTGTGTCGGCTCGCAAGCGAAGCGCGTGTCATCCCGGGCGCGCTTCAGATAAAAGTGCTCAGCACGTCCAAGAACCGGACAATCATGACGGGCCAAACGGTGCTCGCCGCGCTCTTTGCGCCCCACGAAAGCGATCAGAGGTGGTCGAAGAAGCTCAACTGGCAGCCCATTCCCATTCACCAGCCTCTGTCCCACTACGTACGACCAGCGACGACGCGGCACCTCGCGCCTATTCTCTGCATCGCCGCCAACCGATTTCTTCTCTAGGATCATTGTCCTAACGCGGCCGCCGGCGCATTCGGGGAGCTGCTGTCGGAGAAGGTGCTGAAGATCAACAAGGAGAACGCCGAGTTCTTCCAGTTTCTATCAGAGCGCACCGGAGAGGAGGTCAAAGACGTCACTAGCTGCAGGGACTTCGTCGTGGACACCCTCAGTTCCATTGTGTGTCGGCGAGACGCCCCCCCCCCCCGCCTGCGTCCTGAGAGCCGTTCCGTGCGCAGCGCGCCAATCCCGAGACGCACGTGATGCCCGAGTGGGCGACGGAGGAGGTGTTCTTCAAGGCGAGGGCACTGGCCGACCAGATGTACGCCGCGATGCTGAGCAACGAACTGGCCGTCAAGCTGTGGGGCGGCCCCATGGTGGCCGACATCCGAGAACGATTCAAGGCCATCCTCGACGGCACAGAGGATCCACGACTCAAGTTCGCCGCCCACTCGGCTGTGAGCTTTTATGAAAGCGAATTGCGGACGAACGCATTCGAGCAGGCGGATGAACTTCTCAATTGCAATTCGGCGGCTGTTTGCGCAGTTGGGCTAAGGCGTTGGTTCCAAACCCAAGGTGCGGAGTTCAATCCTCAACGAGGCAAGATTGTAAAAAAACAGTAACCCCATTGGGCAAGGGGCTGACGCAAAAAAAGTGTTCCCTGATCGCAGTCTCATTGAGACGATCGGTCGTGTAAAAGGCAGAGGTAACCAAGGACCCACGCAGGCCCCCCTCTCGCCTGAGACTTTGGTCTCAAACTCTCAAAACAAAAAAAAATTCAGCACGACGGCTCCATCGCCATGTTCTTCGCCATCGTCGGCCTGCCGCCCATTCCCTACTGCAAGTTCTCGGCGGCCATCATGCTCGAGATGTACAAGAGCAGCTCGGGCGTGCTCACGCTCAAGGTGCGTCCGTCTTTGTCATAGTTGGACTTTGACAGCGAGTGGTGGTGACGGGGGGACGCGTCGCCTCAGCTGTTCTACCGCAACGGGACGGGCTCTGAGCCGTTCGAGTTGGAGATGCCCAAGTGTCCCTGTCCCTGCACCGTGCAGAACTTCCTCGACGCAACCGCCTACCTGGAGACGGACGACTGGAGGGGCGAGTGCGGCCTCGAGGGCGACGCGGGTGCGCACGAGGACTCGGTGCATCGCTGAGCGGCATTATCCAGCCGGTACAACCGGCTGAAAGAAGTGATGCCAATACAAGCGGCTGTCAATCATTTCGTGTTGCACTTTGTGCCTTAGTAGGCAGAGTAGACATGAGGAGCGGTATAGAAATTATAGAGACACCAGTGAAAGTCGACACCATCCGATCGCCCCTAGGCCCCCGACACAAGTCCCAAATCACTGCCCTATCTATATACATACGCGTAGCGAAGTAGCGAAGCGAATACAACACCGAATATTACAACACAGTGCGGGCAGATGGGGCAACGAGCCGTGACACCGCCGACGCCGAGGTGTGTGCTGCCTTCGTCGCCGGTGCGATTGCGGCGCCATTCATTGCGCTTATTCGCGACTTCTTCTGCTGTTCAAAATGGGGGCACTCAGTGCGACGCCTCTGCTGGGAGCCGCGTTTCTGGTGGCGACCGTCTCCTGCAGATCCAATGACGCCGGCGAGTTGGTGTTCACTCACGTGGTGAGCGTGTCGAGTTTGCACATTTCCGTAGTGCCGGCGGAGTCGACTGAATACAGGTAGGATTGTAGATTCTGACGAAGGACGTGCGCGTTCTTTTCAGATGTGGCGTCACGGGGTGCGCGCGCCCGTGTACGCGTTCAAGACGGACCCAAACGGCGGCGAGTCGTCCTGGCCCCAGGGCTTCAGCGAGCTGACGAGCGTCGGCATCCAGGGCGCATACGAGCTGGGCGGCTTTCTCCGCGAACGCTACCACGCCCTACTCGGCGATGACTACTCGACCTTCCGAGTACAGTTCTTGTCCCAAAGCGAAGCGCGTGTCGAGCTCGTCCCGCGGCTGCTTTAGGTGAAGGTGCTCAGTACCCCCACAAACCGGACGATCATGACGGGCCAAACGGTGCTGGCTGCACTCTTTGCGCCCAACAGAGGCGACCAGAGGTGGTCGGAGACGCTCAACTGGCAGCCCATTCCCATTCACCAGCCTCTGCCCCACTACGTAAGCCCGCCCCGGATCTCAGCATCGCCGTCCACCGATTTCCTGATTGGGTGCAAGGATTGGGTGGAAGTTGTTCCGACACAGCGGGGCCACAATCTAAGTTGGAAGTTGTTCCGACCAGAGTGGAAGTTGTTCCAACAACATCGGAAGTGGTTTCGACCAGACTCCTAACTGGCGCGCATGCGTTGACTAATGTGCAGTTTACCAGCCGCGACTTCGACGAGCTACACAGACAGCATAGCTGTTGCGCTGAGCTTGCACACTCAGTCGTACGTAGGTATCTATCGGCCGCGCAGTGTCCTTTATGTTGGTACTTCGGCTTCAGGGTTTCCTTTTGGCTCTAGCGCCTGTTGAAAGTGAAGTACTATGCAGCAAACGAGCTACCGTAAACCCTATAATTAGCTCCCTGGGTGCTAATTGTTTCGTTCGAGCTCTAGGAGAGTGTATAATTATAGGGGGGGGGGGGGGCTAATTATAGGGGGCTTATAAACTGGAAGTGTCGATGTGTGGGAAGCTTTGTGGGCGAAAAGGAGCGTGTAGGCGATTTTTAAGGGAACAGGCTCGTTTCAAAAAGCACCCATTTGAATTTGTTGCCTTTCATTCAAAATTTCTGTGCTTCTGCACGTATTGGACGGGTGTGCACTTTCTGGAATTCTTTAGCAGTGCCGATTCCTTTGAATCGGTAAATTCGCCGCACAAACTTCAATGATACGACGCCCCGTTATTGCCTCCTTAGTTGCATTGCAAAATGCACTGTTGTTGCATTGCCAAATGCTACATTACCTTGCTTTTTGTCCCTTCTCCTCCTAAAAGGAGAAGGGATATAGTTAGTGATCGTTCTAGGGTGCCTAAATTTGGTCGCAAGATTTCGGGGTCAAATCTTGGTCCAATCGAGACGATTTTGGTAACCATTCAATTCGTCTCGACGAGCTCTTGCGTGGATGGACCTTCTTTTCTTTTTGGGGCTTTCTATTATAGTTTTTTTTGAGAAAATTTACGAAAACCGGTTTTTTACCATTACAGAAAAAGTTTTGCAGAGTTATCTCGAAAAATAACTTTATCGATTCTAGTATGTTATAGGGACAACCGTGGACTATGTGGGCCTGGACCAATGCAGTCACCTAGCTTCAGACATTCCCGAGTTATAGAGGGTTGAAATTTCGGTTTCGAAAAATTTCGACTTCAAAAAATCATAGCGCTGAATTCCTCCAGTAGAAGTTGCTGCAATCCAAAAAGCAAGCTTCGTCTATCCATTTTCGATTTAAGCCATCATGTGTCACGAAGCGTTGCCAATTTTGTGAGTTCTTGCTCGCCAAAGGTCGAAATGTTTTTCAAAGTTTCAAATTCTGGCATACGGTACATGTTTTTGGTGTTGCGGCTTCAAAACTGGACCGAAACCGGCGTGTGATGGCTTGGATTGAAGCCAGGGTTGCCATGTGTACTTATTTTATGAGTACAGTACTTATTTTTAGGGTCTTGTACTTATTTTTTTCAAAATGTACTTATGTACTTATTTTGTACTTATTTCCAGTGTTGTGTACTTATTTGAGTACACAACCTCGCATTGTACGATGGAACCCATCTCTCTAGTGAATCTACTAATTATTGCATGGTGTATTTGCAGTCGTAGTCATCGTTGAACTGGAATCGCGGCCCCGCGCCAGACAAGTGCATTGTATGAGTTGTTGTTGTTGGATTAGGGGCAACGCTAGGAGGCTGTCAATATAGCCCATACAGCACACCCTTCTCCACGACGCCTTCCCGTCTACAGCCGCATAATTAGCCGGACTTTCGGAAGAACGCCATATGTAATCTACGGCAGCGATGGCACGAGAAAAATCCATCGAAAGGGAAGTCCTCGATCCAGTGGCGCCATCAAGAATCGAACCCAGAACCTTGCGCGCAAGAGGCCGGTTTTTTGGCACTAGGCCATACGCTGCCCGCATTGTATGAGACTAGGCGTGCAATGCGTGCGTAGTGGGCAGCGCTCCTTTCTGCGCACCACGGGAAGGCGCTCTGCTTCTCACGAAAGAACATTTCAACTTCTCTTGCAAGGAATTCTTCAGCCACGTCTTAAAAAAAGAGACGCAAAGTTGATCAAACAATTGCAATCAGTGACCAAGCACACGTGGCACAAGTGACAGTTTTGTTGGTTTATTTATTCGCGGCTTGCCACACGCCTACCCCCCATGACTACGACAAGAAGGCGCTTGCGAAAAGTGCGGTTTGCGAAGAAAATACCGTGTTGTAAACATACAACAGACCACATTAGCAAAATCAGTATGTACTGTACTTATTTTTTGGCTTTGGCACATGGTAACCCTGATTGAAGCTCTCGACGAGGCCTACATGGAGGGCTGCGAACTTTTCAAAACACTTGAACTTCCTTTTCCAAAATTTTAAAAAATCGAAGTTTTCGTAAAGTTTCCATGGCATTTTGCATGTAGTTCGTTCAAAACTGGACCGAAACTGGCGTGTGATGGCTTCGATTGAAGCTCGATGAGGACTACATGGAGGGCTATGAACTTTTCAAAACAGTTACTCTTTTTTGTACAGAAATTTAAAAAAAATTGAAATTTTGGTGAAATTTCGCAATAATTCACATGTAGCGCATTCAAAACTGGACCGAAACTCGCGTGTGATGGCTTTCATGAAAGCTCTTGATGAGGCGCACATGGACGGCCACAAACTGTTTGAACCACGCAACTTTTTTTGTACGAAAATTTTAAAAAACCGAAGTTTTTGTGACATTTGGTCTTTTCTACAGTATGATCTGAATAGTGCAAACGGAATTTTGTAATGTTCGGTTTAAATTGGAATGATAAACTGTAGCACTGCTGGGATGAGCGGGAGGAGAAGGGACAACTTGCTGACAGGCAAGAGCACCTAGTTTTTTTTTCAGAAAGTTCAAAAGTCTGCATTGCAATTGCAGATGGAGGAGACAGGAGGAGGGAGGACGTCCACGTCCGTGCATAGGTACCTACATGGGAATGCACTGATGCGCCCTAAAGGCATCCACACTGCCCCCTCCCCGCCATAATACAGGGCCAAAGGCGCCCACGCTGCCTTGTATGGCACCCTGGCTCTGGGTAGCGTGGTAGCGGAGGGGAGTGGGTGGCTGGCTGGACCGACGCGCGTACTGGCGAACGCACTAGCATAGCTTTTCAGATTTGCGGAAAATAACGCAGCGGAAACTTTCAAAATTGACCCAGAAATTTTGCTACCGGCCCAGAAATTTCGTCCCAGGTTGGGACACATCCTAGTCCTATCCTTAACGATGCGTTTTCCCAGATTAGACAGAGAAATTTTGCTCCCAGACACAGAAATTTTCCTCCCAGACTGAGCCCTATCCTTAAGCATGTGTTTTCCCAGAAATTTTGCTCACACACACAGAAATTTTCCTCCCAGATTGGGCCCTATCCTTAAGCATGCGTTTCCCCAAAAATTTTGCTCACACACACAGAAATTTTCCTCCCAGATTGGGTCCTATCCTTAAGCATGTGTTTTCCCAGAAATTTTGCTCCCAGACACAGAAATTTTCCTCCCAGATTTTGCCCTATCCTTAAGCATGTGTTTTTACAGAAATTTTGCTCAAGGACGCAGAAATATTAAATGTTTTTTTTTAATTTTTTTTATGAATTTTTTAGAATAAATCTAATCCATTTAGCGAGGGGGCGTAATTATAGGGGGGGGGGGCCGGTAATGATAGGGTTTACGGTATATGGTAGGTGTCTACTGAGTAGACTATAGAGAACGAAATGGGCCGGGCCGCCAAACTAGGCCCGACAGTTGGGCCGGGCCGGGCCGGTTCTGGGCCTACTTTTTTGGGTGGTGGGCTGGGCCGGGCCGGGCCTGAGCATGTCGTGGAAATAATGCGTTCTACAAATATTTGTTTGTATTCTATAGTTTTTCAAAGTTGCATGCGTGAATTATCCATCAGAGTGTACCCACCATCGACGACATCAAGCGCAGCTCAAAGAGCTGCTCTCCATCATGCGCATACCTAGTCAAACATGGCATTACAGTGTATTCAATCTCTCGTGTTTGAATTGCGTATAAAACGTGAAGGTCATATAGAGTGCGCGCGTGCGTGCGTGCGTGCGTGCGTGTGTGCGTGCGTGCGTGCATGTGTGCGTGCGTGCGTGATCGCGTGCGTGCGTGCATGCGTGATCGTGTGCGCTCCTGTGTGCGCTTGTGCGTGCGTGCGTACGTACGCCGAATCTCACCAGAATCGCTTGCCAGAGTCACTGCTGTACGTTCCATCAGGCTTGGAGGGGTCTGGCAGTGTTTTCACTTCGAATTTGTGATTGCATCGTTAGTTGAGCAGCTCATTGATTGATTTAGCAGGAACGCGAAATCGTCTTTTTGCCTCATTGTGAAGAGGCAGTTGTGATGCGTGTTTGTATGAGCCGCCTCACAACGGAATTATACTGCACGAAATTTCGGGCCGGGCCGGGCCGGGCCTGAGCCGTTTGATGTTGGGCTGGGCCGGGCTGGGCCTACGATTTGGGAGGTGCGGGCTAGGCCGGGCCGGGCCTGAGTGGTGGGCGGGAAGGCGAGGGGCGAAAGGTGGGTGGCACTGGCAGGCGAGGGCGAAGGGCAAGTGGGTCAGCAAGAGGGCGAAGGGTGGGCAGTAGGTGATGGGCGAAGATCAAGCGAGAGCAGGCAGGCCAGAGAGGTTTAGCAGATGTCTGTTTGTTTGGTTCGATTAACGCACTACTCATACGCGCTCTTGGACCACTAGCGAATCAGAAAGTGTGAGAGGGGGTCTCCCCCACCTGTCAGCTCAGATTTGGGTGGGGAGGGAGGGGGAGAGCTCGAGGGGAAGAGGCGAAAGAGCGGACGAGCACGGAGGCAAAGTGGGCAGATTCTTACGTTTTCTTGGATTAAGGCACTCAAAAAGCGTATAATTTTAGCCTGTGGCGCTGTAGTTCAATTGCAACTCACTATTAGTGTATTGAAAATAGTTTAAACAAAGCGAATGCCGATTCCAGGGCCAAAACTTGACTTTTTCGGATAAACTGCTGATGAAAAAATTTGACCTTCTGTCAGAAAATCTTGGATCCGCTAGCGTCTTGGTTTTTGTAGGGACCCCTTTTGCGGGCAGGAGTATAGGATTCCCCAAGCGAAACAATTTTGCCTGCAGCACCGGTTTTATGTATTACTTGTCAATAATGGACCGGTCATGTGTCCACCCAAAACATCGCCGAAATGGCCTAGCATCTGCTAATTTCAACAGGGTTCCCCTTCTGCTAAATGCTTCCTACCTCCAAAAAAATTTCTGGATCCTCCACCGCTGCGCGCCAATTTCAATCGTCTCATTACAGTCAATTTTGTTTGGGAAGAATGCCTTGAGAGAGATGTAGAAATAGCACATTTTCGCCTGCGGCGCAGCTAATTTTGTTAGAAAGCGTAACAAAATTTGTGACTTTCAGAACGTACGTGATGCCAAAAGTTGAAAATTTATCCTGCGGCGCCATTTGTGTGGATGCAACTCAGAAAATACAAAATCAAATAATTGTCAAATTGGCTACTTTTTCCACCCTCTTTCCGAAATAAATTCCTGGTTTCCGAAATGTATGCTGGTGCTGCTACATTGGTCTAATTGTGGCCGGTTCCACGGGCGGATAACATACGCCCCCCTAGCCGAAAATTCCTAGATCCGCCCCTGCCGCGTGCCACGACGGATCTGCAAATTTTTGTGCACAAATCACCTTCGCCGTCCACGACATGGGTGGGACATTCCCTGCCCCCTCCATCCTCTAGATCATCCAGTGATTTGTGCTTGGCCTTTGCTGTGCGTGTATCGTGCTGTCGCACGGGTCCTGGACTCAAATACCAGCATGCGAAACGCAGCAGTCTCACTATAGCGTACGTCCCAGCCCAGACACCCAACCGAGCATTTCGGGGCGTATACCACATTTCTGTAGGTCGCGCGGCGCAGGTAAGTCGCGATGCGATAACGCCACGCACACGGGAAACAAGCCAAGAGCGAGACACACCAGACGAGACGTGCATTTTGCACGTATGTAAGCGACTTCGCCGCCCACCAGCCGCTGACGCGTCCCGCAACTATTACACGCCTAAGAAATGGGATTAAGAACGCTGCTGATCTTGCTGCTGTTCATGAAAGGTCTCTACCGATCCGGTGGTGCTGACGAGTTGGTGTTTACCCACATGGTGAGATCTCGCCAGTCGGCGGTCGACTTTTTTTATCGAGCGGGGCTACGCGTCAGCCTCCTGTCGAACCTTTTCGTTAAAATTGTAACTCTTTTCTGGGTAAACCGATCTAAATCAAAATAAATCCGCGTCCTAATTATCCTGCCCCCAAATCTTACTGCGTTTGCCCCCAGAATTACTTAAGTTGTCACCAAAATACGCGCGCCTACTTACTCTGCCCCCAAATTTACTTAATCTGCTGCCAAATTTACTTGCATTGCCGGGGAATGGACACAGCGGATTATGCTCCCAAAATTACTTTATCTGCCCCCAAACTGCCCGTGCCTGCCCACGGTCTGTCAACTCGCCAAAGAGCGGGTTGCCTCGAGGCGTGGCCAGCTTTGATCGCCGAAAGACGGCTACAAGCGCAAGTGACTTGCAAGAGTCGCAAATGCGACTCACGACAGTGGTCGTTGCAGAAAACAATATCTACTAGCTAATATTCATGACAATCCGCGGGATTTTGCGATAGTCGCGGCCTGTCTACGACTCTCGCAACTTGTGTGTGTGTGTGTGTGTGTGTGTGTGTGTGTGTGTGTGTGTGTGTGTGTGTGTGTGTGTGTGTGTGTGTGTGTGTGTGTGTGTGTGTGTGTGTGTGTGTGCGTGCGTGTGCGTGTGTGTGTGTGTGTGTGTGTGTCTGTGTGTGTCTGTGTGTGTGTGTGTGTGTGTGTGTGTGTGTGTGTGTGTGTGTGGTGTCGAAGTAGAGGTGGACAACGGCCAGCTGCTGTTCGTCGCCCTTGAACGTTTCCATTTTCTGAAAGTTCCCCAGTGCCCTCCAGTATTGAGCGCCCCATACTGCTATGGCGTCAAGCCACTTGCTAATCACAACTGTGTACACTACAGATCAAGCGCGCACGCATTTGCTGGTGCATGGACTGGAGAGAGCGTGGGCAGGCGCGTGCAGTTTGGGGGCCGAGTCCGTGGATTTGGGGGCATAATGAGCCGCCATCCGTTGGCGAGGGGGCAACGCACAAGATAATTAAGGGCAGATTAAGTAATTTTGGGGGCAGAGTAAGTAGGCGCGCAATTTGGGGGGCAAGCTCAGTAATTCTGGGGGCAAGCGCAGTAATATTTGAGAGCAAAAGGAGAAATAATACTCAATAAATCCGCGCTCTCTCCTCCCAGAAACGCACGCGGCTTGCATGAGGGTGCCGGTGTCACTGGCTCTTGCGCAGCCCAGGTGAAGCGCATTTGGCCTAGCTAGTAGGCGAGCGCTCCCCCTCCCCGTTTAGGCGACGTGAATCTATAGAAACCGCAATATATAATGATGTTGCAGCAAAATTTCAATTGTTGTGTTTTTGGGAGATGCGCCACGGGGCGCGCGCGCCCGAAGTGATGTTCAAGACGGGCATCGAGGAGTACGGCGCGTCGACGTGGCCCCAGGGCTTCGGCGAGCTGACGAACGTGGGCGTCCGCCAGCAGTACGAGCTGGGCGTCTGGCTCCGCGACCGCTACCGGCGCCTGCTCGGCGACCACGAGGGCTACTCCACCTTCCAGGTCGGTTGTGGTGGTGGGTGGGTTGCGCTCCTTTTGAAAACGGAGCGCATAGGGGGAGCGCCAGACGCTGCAGGTGAAAGTGCTGAGCACCTCTTCGAACCGGACCATCATGAGCGCAGAGGCCACGCTGGCGGGGCTCTATCCGCCCAGCGAGCAGCAGAGGTGGTCCCAGACACTCGACTGGCAGCCCGTGCCCGTCTACTCGTCGCTGACCATTTTTGTAAGGCGCAACGATTTTTTGCAAGAAAACTGCACTATCCGGGACAAAACTGATTCCATTTAGCCACCCTGTCCGGTTGCCGAGAAGATCAGATCTGACGTTATGGTGTCAGAGACGATGCGCAAGTTCGACAGGGACAATGCGGAGTTCTACAAATTTCTCTCCGAGAAGACAGGCGAGGACATCGCCGATGCCAATTGGGTGAAAAACTATGTCGCGGACACCCTCAGTGCAATTGTACGTCAGTGAGGCGAGAGCAGAATCTGAGATGTCGTCAAGATGGCGTCCGTCTCTGCAGCACGCGGATCCCGAGACGCACAAGATGCCTGCGTGGGCCACGGAAGAGGTCTACCTGAAGGCGAGACACGTCACTGACGTCATTTACGAGGAAATCATGAAGAACCGAGTTGCGGTGAAGCTCTGGGGCCACGCCATGTTCATGGACGTCCGACAGCGCATTTCGGACATTGTCGGCAAGAAGGCCGATTTGCGACTCAAGCTCAGCATTCAC
>JASAMY010003058.1:0-16660 GCA_030248085.1 Paralinhomoeus sp. GSCO2_6 | reverse complement strand
GCACGCACGCACGCACGCACGCACGCACGCACGCACGCACGCACGCACGCACGCACGCACGCACGTACGCACGCACGCACGCACGCCTTCTCTGGAACACGAATGACACACTTCAATCACGCACGCACGCACGCACGCACGCACGCACGCACTTACGCACTCACGCTCGCACGCACGCCAGCACGCACGCACGCACGCACGCACGCACGCACGCACGCACGCACGCACGCACGCACGCACGCACGCACGCACGCACGCACGCACGCACGCACGCACGCACGCACGCACGCACGCACGCACGCACGCACGCAAGCACGCACGCACGCACGCACGCACGCACGCACGCACGCACGCACACCTAACCTGCGATCATTTAGGCAAACGCTGAAGAGGGACTGAGAAGCAGCGTAGCGATCATTTTCGCAGTTGCAGTGGCCCGCTACAAGCTAGCCGTCTATTGTTACGGTCCAACGAACGCTTGCGGTATGCCCGTTGGCTGCGACGGCGGCGGTCTTATGACGGCCATCTACGACCCCCATCTTAAACGAACCGTCTGCCACTGCATAGTGGAGCAACGCACAGACCAGCAGCACTGAAGGCCGATTTACAGCCGCCGGACCCGGACCCGGCCCCGGACTCGGACACGGAGTCCGTCGGTCAAAAGGCGCGTTTACAGCTGCCGGACTATCCGCCGGTCTTTTTTTAGAAATGCGCGTCTACACCCTCTTTTGAACGGGTACTTTTGTCGGTACGGTAGAAAACAATTCGAAACAAGCGTCGGCGCGACGACCGGCCAGCTCAACAGCGCCACCTCAGAGCTCAGCGAAAGCACTATTTAGAAAGAAGAACAAAAATTACGTTCAATTCTAGCTCTCCCGCCCGGCAGCAGCGGCAAGAAACTTCCAAGTGCGCTGTCAGAAACTTCCAAGTGCGCTTTCATAAACTTCCAAGTACCAAAACTTGCGCAATATCTGTACTCGGAAGGCGTTTCCGCCAGATTCAAAAAAAGACCGCGGACTAGTCCGCGGACTTTATTGAAAGTTGGTCAACTCGAGTCCGGCGGATAGTCCGGCGGACTATCCGGCGGCTGTAAATCGAAAGACCGGGTCCGCGAGCGGGTCCGGCGGATAGTCCGGCGGACTATCCGGCGGCTGTAAATCGGGCTTGAGAAATTTCGGACTCAATATAGCCACCAGAGTGGCGGAGGTGCAAGATGCAAAAAAGAAGTGATCCGTCGATACTCCTAGACGGAACTGGTTACGCATGCGAAATACAGATGCAGCTTCTGAGTCGCAAACCATACTGAGCTTGTCTTGTATACAGTGTGGCACAAACGATAATTTTGGGTATGGCACCCTAAAGTGGTACAATCACAATTCTAACGTCAAAATGCTTCCAAAAAAAGCTGTTCGACTGAAAAAGTGCGCCCCAGGCAAAAAAATTGCAATTTTTGGTGTTGTGCGTGTTTGACAGAGAGTATTTGCCAGAGAGAGAGTATTTCCAGAGAGAGAGTATTTGCCAGAGAGAGAGTATTTTGACAGAGAGTATTTCCTCTTTAAATCCTTTAAATCCTTTGTCTTTTAGAAAATCCTTTAGAAAAATTATAGGGAGTGTGGTTGGGGGGGGGGCGTGATAACACCCTCTTTTGAATTCAAATGTGGTTCGACGCAATCATTTTTGACACCCCCAATTGAGCGGAGACTGAGTACATCTGTACATTCATGTAGGTTGCCTCCATAGATGTAGATAATGCCATAACTGTTACCTAATGTGTCTTTCCTAAGGAACCATTGCACAATTCGCAAATATTTCATGTTGCGAGCCATTCTTGGCAAAGCAGTGTCATCGCGCTGTCAAGCTTTCCCACCGCCTAGCACGCGGTGACACCTAAAAGTCAAGCTGTGTCACCTGTATACAATGTACCTACGTGTGCTGCAATTCTGAGAGCGTGGCTGACTCGTCGTCGTGACAGCTTTTCTTTTCTTCGCGTCCGTTTACGACGTTTACGACGTTTACTTGTTGACGCAATGAGCGCGCCAGCGCGGCACTGCGATTTCCTGGCGTGGGATTCCGAAGGCCAAGCTTTTCGGCTTTCCGTGCGTGGCCACCCACAACAAGTGACTCTTACACCATGAATCGTTGGATCACGACTGTGGCAGACGTTGTGCTTCGACTTGTCACTGCCGTGAGGATCTACTGTTTTGTGTACACTGCAGACGCTGGTGTAAAAGCCATAATAAGCCTACAGGTGCTATAGGTTGAGTGCTGTCGACTTACTGCATCCCATCTCCAAGTTCCCTCCCCCCCCCAGTCTTACACTATATAGCCACGTTCATTTTGCGTCAAATTGAGACGCTTAACTTGAAGAAACTGCAATCCCCTCCACAACGATGTTGCCTGTAGAATTCCATGCTGGATTCATACATACCGTAAATCCTCCAATAGTGCCCCCGGGGCACTATTTTTTCAACCTCTCCTTACCCGGGGGCACTATTGGAGGGGGGCTTCTATTATTTCAACCTAAAAATTTTGAATGGTAATGCTAGTTTCGCTGTCAAAATTGCCGATTTTTCGGCGATTTTGATCACTTTTGCCACATTTAATGGTTGATTTACCGTTAATAGTTGCTGAAACGTACTATTATTGGTTAGTAGTGTGTGTATACACGATATAAATGTACCTACCACTAT
The DNA here is from genome assembly GCA_030248085.1 of Paralinhomoeus sp. GSCO2_6. NCBI lineage: Eukaryota > Metazoa > Nematoda > Chromadorea > Monhysterida > Linhomoeidae > Paralinhomoeus > Paralinhomoeus sp. GSCO2_6. The sequence goes on along the minus strand of JASAMY010003058.1, from coordinate 13,970 downwards.
ATTTTTGCCCATAAAAGGCCCATGGCACAACATACCCCTTACCCCCGGGGGCACTATTGGAGGGGGGGGCTCTATTATTTCAACCTTGCCGCACCCGGGGGCACTATTGGAGGGGGGCACTATTGGAGGGGGGGTTGTATTGGAGGATTTACGGTAGTGGCACTCCGGGGTCATATGCGGAGCGATTTACGGCATTTTCTCGAGACCATGATCAGATGAATTCGGCTTAACGGTAATCATCCAATAGTGCACCCGGTGCACTATTCCTTCAACCTCTCCTTACCCTGGGCCACTATTGGAGGGTGGCACTATCGGATTGGGGTCTATTGGAGGATTTACGGTATATGGGGCCAAGCAATGTGCGATTAGTCGTCGCATCTGTCTCATCTGTCCCATACACCCCGACTTCACCCTCTCTAGATCCTCTGCATCTTGGTGGTGATCTTCCTGCTGCAGGACGTGGAGGAGGACGTGGAGACGCGCATCCTAGGCGCCGTCCCGTCCGTCAAGTCCTTTTCGCTGCGCGTCCGCGACTGGGGCGTCTGCGACGTCAGTCGCGTCAATAACTACTGCCTGTGCGTATCCTTGGCATACGGTATTTGTTTATTCAAAAGAAAAATTGAACAGTGTTTCCAGGTGTGACGCTAAAACTTTTGCAGCAGACTGTGAAAAAACTTCACTTTTTTCAATATCTACTTTTTAAGTTCAATTCGTATTGACTAAACTGCAGTTTTAGTTGCTGTAAGTCATACGGCATTCGAGTCTTTTTATCGCAAAATTTAGGATCTACCTGCACCTTTTCCCCATAATCTCGTGCGGAATCATTAGAGTTGTAAAAAAAACCAAATGGCAAACTCGGGTGGTTTTTTTATAAAATAAAACCGTTTTATTTTAAATTAGTACGTTTTATTTTGAACTTTTTCAAAAGCACCTCAGAACGTTATCTGGACCAAGTAGAGGGTATTTTAACATGTGTGGGACGCATAAGTAGGCACAGCAGGAGCACTCTTGCATGATTTCATACCCTTAAGCATTCAAAACAAGCTTTCAGAATCACAAACACAGAATAAACCATGGGCGCAAAACCAGAGATCACGTAGGGCAGTCAAAATTCGCCTTCGTCGTCGCTGGCGATTTTCAGCTGGTCGGCGACCGCCATGACGCTGTCGTCCACGACGAGGGTCTCGGACACCGCCGTCAGCGCTGCTTGCTCCGCCTTCCTGACGACCTTCCTCTGAGACTGCACTGAACACACAGCCTACGTCCCGCTACGTCCTGCTACGCACGCACACATGCGGAACCACACCCCCCCCCACCCACACACACACACACGCACACAAGGCCGCCCCCGCCCCTTTCGAGCACGCGCACGCACGCACGCACGCACGCACGCACGCACACAAGGCCGCCCCCGCCCCCTTCAAGCACGCGCACGCACGCACGCACGCACACAAGGAAGCCCCGCCCCGTTCGAGCACGCTCACGCACGCACGCACGCACGCACGCAAGCCCGCCCGCGCCCGGTTCGGGCACGCGCACGCACGCACGCACGCACGCACGCACGCACGCACGCACACAAGGCCGCCCCCGCCCCCATCAAGCACGCGCACCCACGCACGCACGCACACCCGCAAGCCCCGCCCCGTTCGAGCTCGCTCACGCAAGAACGCACGCACGCAGACATGGCCGCCCCCGCCCCTTTCGAGCACGCGCACGCACGCACGCACGCACGCACGCACGCACGCACGCACACAAGGCCGCCCCCGCCCCCATCAAGCACGCGCACGCACGCACGCACGCACACAAGGAAGCCCCGCCCCGTTCGAGCACGCTCACGCACGCACGCACGCACGCACACAAGGCCGCCCCCGCCCCTTTCGAGCACGCGCACGCACGCACGCACGCACGACGCAAAGAACCAGACTTATTCTGACCGTAGGAAGCTGTTCGGCCCTTGGTTTTGTCGAGTAAGGGCAGGTTATGCTTGACGAAAATGGTCTTGGAGACGCGACTCGCTCGGCAGCGGCAGCGCTGGCTGGCAGGGCGAGCAGGATGCGCGCCACTGGGAAGAAGAGGGCCTTCTCCGTGGAGTTCGTGGGCGGTCAGCGAGCGGCAAACCAACGTAGAAATGAGTTGCCACAACAGTGAGGGGTGGCGGTCGCAAGCAGCTGAGCTGACCACCAAGATGTGTTGCTGAACGAAAGCGCATTTGTAGTGATGGGGGGGGGGGGGGGGGTTCGTCTCTGAACCTGAATTCACGCACGCATGCACGTACGCCACGCACGCACGGTTATATTCCAGAAAGGCGGCCCATAAAAAAACAACCGGCCCATAAAAATACTACCGGCCCATACGCTTGGGCGGCCCTTTCAATGGGCCGGCCAGGTGACATCACGCGAGACCGGCCCATTCGTATGGGCCGGTTTTCTAAGCCTAAGCTACACGATGCCGGCCCATTGGGTTTGTTGGTGGTTCTCGCTCCTTCTGTGCCTCTTGGCCAGTCTCTGTTCACTGCCAACTGTGCCTAATGCTATTAGCACGGATTCTTGGCTAAAGCGCAATGACACCTAAAAATCATCGGTGGGAAGTTGGGAACGCTGCAAAGGTAACCCGTGCAGCATTGAACTTCAAATGTCAATGATTGTGAACAGATGTGAAATTTCGACGCATAACGCTCCATCCCGAAAATCCCCATATATCCTCTTCCCACCTCTTCAACAAAAAATTGGCATTCATCCCTCCCCTGACCAATTTCCGCGGTCACCACACCACACCCATTCTCAATCTCATGTCATGCTATGCATACGGACGGTAAATCGGTATTTTAATATTATTAAATTAATTTAATTAAAAAAGCGCCAGGGCCCAGGGCAGGGGGCGGGAGGCTTGGAAACAGGGGGAGGGCGATAAATTCAGAGGGCAGGGTGCGCTTATAAGAGCAACGTATGACTGTCAAATCCGGCAGAATCATCGATGCTGCCTGGCTGCGGCATGAGAATATTTTTCGAGTCAATAAAGAGACGGGAATACACCATTTTCACTCCTTCAACCGATTTTACCGTAAATGAAATTTTGACGTATTAAAATTATTAAAAAGAAATTCATCCCGACCTTGAATGATAGAACCAGCAACCAAAAATGTCGACAGAGACATCATCGCGTCGCGGCAGCTTCTTCTTTCGCCAAAAGTAAGACACCTCGGCTCGCCAACAAATTGGGGGCACCCCCTACCCGCCCCGCGTCGCCAACGCCAAACTTGCCACTTGCAGAAACTTTTCAAATCATTCGCGCTCGAAGTCAGGCGTTAACTAAAACACACGACCACCACGACCACCACGACCACCACGACCACTGCGTATTTATAATTGTTTCATACTGTAGTGCTGTTGTTTAACTTTTTTAAATTATAATGGCGCAGTTTAATTTGTTTCTCGATAAAGTGCTGTTTCTTGTGTGGCACAGACTATGTAGGCACCGTTAAATGCATTATTACTGGCTTACCTACTGCAAAATTTACTAATAGATCGAGTGGAGCGCGTCAATTTCATTTTTATTGAGGAGGGGAGGGGTATTGCAACTCGCAATATGGTAGGGAGGGGAGGACCGCATGTCCCACGCGTATGTAGACACTGAATCAGTGTCTATTGAATTTACAGGGGTGCCTACATACCCTGAATTTACAGGCGCACGCGCGTCTGCATTGGCTTCTTGTCGACTGCTCCTCCTCACAACCATCATCACCAGTCACCAACATCATCGGAAAGCATCACGCGACAAACGAGACTCCGTTAATGGGGGCAACAAACGAGATTCACTCAACGAGATTCCAGTCCAGCCTAAGCAAATTGCAACAATTGCTAGATGCAACTAAATGATGACACGATTTCCCTCGTATCTCACTTTGTTTTTCTGATTACATTTGTAAATCGCCTCATTTGTTTCATTAGCCGGTATGACAAAAATGCCCAAAGCAACCTGTAGCGCAAGTGAAGGGCGCAGTCCTCCTTGGCCTTCGTCCAATGCTGCTGACCATCGGGCGTCTTGTAGGGATGTCGCTCTTTGTGGACGACAAGCAAGTCGAACGGGGCGACGTCGTTCCACGAGACGCGGCCCTAAAAGGACCGAATCGAGCATGAAGCCAATACATTAGGACTGTAACCTCGCACACCTCGCAGCCCCAGCATTTCTTGTCACCGTTTCTGGGGACACAACGCCGCGCACTCCGTCCGCGCGGCGAGCATCCAGCCGCTTCGCTGGAGGGCTACGGAGCAGAGAGTTTTCATCATTCGCGGCGTTTACTTCATTCCCTTCCGACATTCTAGAGACAAAAGCCGCACAATAACTGAAAAGGATAAAACGCCAAAATCTCCTTTCAGCGTGCGTTTAAAAATGCGCGTTTACCGTTTCTGGCATTTTGGTCGTGGTGGTCGTGGTGGTCGTGGTGGTCGTGTGTTTTAGTTAACGCCCGAAGTCAAATAATCCAAGAGAGGCAAAAGGGAGTGGGGACAGAGGAAGCATGTTAAACGGGCGTATAGTTACAGGCAAACATTGCTATAATGTTTGAGAAAGTAACAAAAAGTAACCAAAAAGAAAAAAAATAGAGGTTTTTTTTCACAGAAAAAAGACCGAGAGCCAAGTTTTTTTTTAAAATAAAACCGAACTTTTTTAAAATAAAACTGGTTAAAAAAAAACCTTAACAACTCTAGGAATCATTGCCATTCTCCTGCTTTTGACGTCCGTCACGAGGCTGCTCCCTGCTCCACTGTTTTACGTGGTACTCAATGATTTTTGTTGCGGTGCGATACAGTAATTTTTGATTAAGCACTTTTTCTGTTAAGCACGCAGCTTTCCTGCTAATATGCGCCATTCTCCTTCTGTTGGCCGCCGGCGTCGAATTCTACATGCAAGGCCTGGCCTGGTACCCTATGGACGTTTTTACGAGGCTTTGCGTTGCTGTGAATATTAAAATGAAGCTCTGAACTTGTAATTTCGACTTTTGTAAGAGGAAAATTCTCCGTAAAAGCGTCCTCTCTCACCACTCTCCCTAAAGACGGCGCTTCTGCCCCTTCCCGTACGATAATGCTCAGCAGTGCAGGTACACCATCAACATCACAGAGTGGCTCGTCGCTGCGGTACGTTCTTACAAGAGACCGCACCAAAATATACAGTACTAGACACATTAGGCTTCGGCACATTTTCCCACATTAGGCTGCTCCGTACAGAAATTCCTGTGTACGTACGGCGCATGTCTCAGCACCTTGAACACACTGCATGCCATCCGGATCGCACAACTTTTTCGTGAACGTGTGGGTGCACGTGCTGTGTGTGTGTGTGTGTGTGTGTGTGTCGCACGCTACGCATGCTCGATTTCCGTAGCCATAATCGTAGGCACCGTATGAGGCAGACTGTACAATGGAAGCACTCGACGAAATTGAGCACCCGGTATTACACCTGGTATACGATTGTACAGATTTTGGCCACTATCGCAGGCGTGTTGTGCCTCGCGTCCCTGGCTTTGGTCGTGCTCGAGAGAATTGCTTCTGAGGACAGGTATGTACCGTAAACCCTATAATTAGCCCCCCCCCCCCTATAATTAGCCCCCCCCCCTATAATAATACACCCTCCCAAGACCACTTTGAGTTAATAAGCCCCCCCCCCCTATAATTACGCCCCCTCCCTAAATGAGCCATCGTCTAAAAGGCACATGTTTCCATGTCTGGGTGTATGTCTGGTCGCGTATGTGTATGTATGTACACGTATGTGCATGTGAGACTGTGTGAGAGTGTGTTAGAGTGTACCAACGTGTGTGCACAGCGCCTTTTCCCTTAAAAATCGCCTCCACGCGCCTTTTTGCCCACACATCTTCCCACTCATCGACACTTCCAGTTTATAAGCCCCCCCCCCTTTAATTAGCCCCCCCCTATAATTATACACCCTCCTAGAGCTCGAACGAAAAAATTAGCCCCCGGGGGGCTAATTATAGGGTTTACGGTATCCAAATCCAAAGCCATATCCATAAACAGGCCCGGTGAATACGCCAATAGTACCCCACCCCTCCCAATGGTGCACCGGGTGTGGTGACGAAGGACGGATCAAAAGCTTAGTGGGCTGGAAGCAGTGTGTTGAAGGATTTCCCGGCACCGCCCGAATAGCGCGCAATTCCAAACTTTTTAGCGACAAAGTCACGAACGCTGCGGCAACGACGCCCAGGGACCACCCACTGGTAACGCGCAGCTCGCGCTGGCACACGCCTCCGTCGTCGACGCGGCCCACCAGCTACGTCAGGAACAGTCACGCTGTCGACTGATCGATTGATTGATGCGACTTGATGGTCAGATGGAAATGTTGTAATTTCAAAATATGGTACTCGCTAATTTATTTGTGATCGTTTTAGGCATTTCGGCTTCACCCATTGGAAGCGGTGTTCATTTAGCCTTCACTTCTCCTTTTATTGATTGCTGGCCTTGACTCCAGCGACTTGCGCGCCTCAGAGTATACCCAATGAGCGATTCTGTCTGCTGTCCGCAGTGATTGGTGAATGATCAATCTGGTTTGTGATGGCTGGCAGGTGTCAAATTGTGAATTTCTAATACTACAATCGTTTGCACCACTTGATCTCATAAAGTACGCAATGAGGTACGTGTACGTAAATGCAGAAAAAATGGCCAACCCGAAAAGTGAATGGAGTGGGATGGGGCGTTGTGCGCTGACCCGTTTGCTTCTGCTCACACACAAATCGCATTGAGCTGTACGCTCTTTAAAAAGTGGTCAAGAAAAATGCCGTAGGCGCGGAGGAACAACTTTGTGGGGATGCCGTCGTCAGGTGTTCGCCGCCAGGTCGGATTGCTTCCGCTTGCGATTTCGTCACGTTCCTTCTTTGCTATTCGGATTCTCCCGATTCCCCTCACCCTCCATTCTCCCCTCCCCCCCACCCCTCCCACTATAGCTTTTCACATTTATTCTCTCACACCCTACACATCGACACATCTCGCACCCACCCCTCATCCTGACCAGACAGCTGTCAGCTGAGGCCTCCCTTCGCGCCAGTTTTATGACAAATTTCTGCATTGTATGCCACGGCTTAGTCGGGGTGAGCGTCGGCGGCTAAACGATTGATGGGCCTCTTGCGTGCGCCCTTCCAATTGGATTCTGGCGTCCTGGGAGAGTATGGAGTTCAATCGAATATGACAATGAAAACCCTACTCGCGGCATTGGTGTTGCGGGTGACATTGGCCTCGCTGAACGAAAGGAACCTGTACCAGTATCTCGTGCAGGAGAAGGCATACCACAAGCTGGAAAGACCCGTCAACGACAGTAACCAGGCGGTGCAGGTCCGTCTGGGCGTTGCGCTACAGCAGCTCATCAACGTGGTGCGGTGATTTGTTTGCATGCAATGTGTATACATACGTAACTTTCTTATTTGAGCGTCTAATTCTAAACAGCGCCCTCTGGGTTTGGGTGAAGGAAGGGTGCATAGGTTAGGTATACCTATAATCGTCTCTAGCTTTGCTCCAGGCTGGACGCTTATTGGAGAACGGTTTTTGGGATATCCAAAAATGAACTCCCGCATGCATGCAGGGACGGCACCTCATCTACTTACAAATGCGCCGCGCGCACGGGTGTGTGTGTGTGTGTGTGTGTGGGCAACAAGTAAACTCGCGAACCGCTTGACGCACGTGCACGCGCGATGGCTCGATCGAATGCTCGCGACCCCGAGATGGTCATGGGTAAGGTCGATTTTTGATATGCAAATTTGTACCGTAGTTATGGCGCATTTTCAAATGTTGCAGCACACATTAACACTACCAAATGAATTGCACATGGATGAATTGCATCTATATTACTAAAGCACAATGTCTGTCTGTCTGTCTGTCTGTCTGTCTGTCTGTGTGCAACGCAGCGCAGAGAGTTGTGCTGGATGGATTGAGCTGAAATTTTGTATGAAGCTGCCGTGGGAAACTTCACCGTCATTTAAGGGCCGGATTTGCGATAGCTACCGTAATCCGTGAGTTATGCAAATTTCGCATACGTGTTTGATCGAATTTGAGAATTCAGTGTCAATTCTGCTTGGGATATATGTAATCGACCGTGCTGATCACGAATATCACATCCGTTTTTCAGTGCGGTACCGTAATCGCGAGATACGACGCATTGAATATGCAAATTGCGTTTGATCGAATTTGAGAATTCAGTGTCAAATCTGCTTGGGATGTACGTAATCGACCGTGGTGATCACGAATCTGGCATTCGTTTTCCAATCTGCTACAGTAATGACAAGATTTAGCATTATCCTTTTCTACAGTAGTATGACTGTATGTGGGTTCTGTCTGCAATGCAGCTTGAGCTGAAATTTTGTATGAAGCTTGCTTGGCACATTTTACCATCAAAATAAGAGTGGCACTACTGAAGCTGTCGTAATCCATGCGTTATGCAAATATAAATAAATTATATGATAATATAGCACATTTTATGCGTGCTTCTGACTTATCAGAAGTGTTTAGAAAACAGTTGTGTACAGATCAATGGTGTAGTGGTTATGATGTCCGTTACTTTTCTGGAGGTCCTGGGATCAAACCTCTGCCATAAAAATACTTGTAACTTTTTTGTTTATAACTTTTTTGTTTTGCACGTGTTTATGCTATAAAAACTTTGAACTTTTATTATTTTTTACTTTGTTTTACAGGTGTTAGCGCTATAAAAACTTGTATTACACGCTCATGCACGCACGCACGCACGCACGCAAGCACGCACGCACGCCCGCACACGCACATGGACATGGACACGCGCATGCACATGCACGCACGCACGCACGCACGCACGCACGCACGCACGCACGCACGCACGCACGCATGCGCGCACGCTCGCACGCACACACATGCACATGGACATGGACACGTGATGCACGCACGCGCACGCTCGATCGCACGCACGCATGCACGCACGCATGCACGCACACACACACGGACGCACCCACGCACGCACGAGCACTCATGCACGCACGCACACACACACACGCACGCACGCACGCACGCATGCACGCACGCACGCACGCACGCACGCACGCACGGACTCGCGAGTGGGCGCACGCACGCATGCGCGTGTATGTGTTAGCGTTTTAGTGGTGCGTTGTTTTAGTTTTTCTTGGCATTGAGCACTGATCGTCGACGCATTAAACGTATTAAATGAAATATTGTTGTGCGTTTTGCGCGGTCCAATGGCCCAATGAACTTGGATTTCCCCGAAAAAGAAAATGGCTGAAAACAATTGATGCGTCCGCATCCGCTGCTGCGTCCGATGAAAACTTTCTTAATTTTAGGCTTTGCTTAGGCTTAGTCCAGACTTTGCTTAGGCTTATGCTTTGGCTTTGATTTGGCTTAGGCTTATGCTTCGCTTAGGCTTAGGCTTCACTTAGGTTTCGGACGCAGCGGACGCGGACGCAACAATTGTGCTTTGCCAAAAAAAGACGACGTAAGGAAGACACAAGCCCAAGCCCGCCGAAAACCGCCCGCCCACGGCGCGCTGGAATGGAATCGGAACCGTCGGACCTCGATCCTAGCTTAGACCAGGTCCAAAGGCTTTGCGCCTGCAGATCAAGGTGCATGAACATATGTGAGCAACCATGCAAATTACAAAAAAGCCAATTATTATTAGCTGACTCTGAAGGGCTGATTAAAACAATTAGCCCACTGCCTATATGGGATTTATGGTGTGTCTGCTCAAGATGGTATAGTGCCTAATTTTTACTATCGAATGTACATAATGACTGGAGATGTAATGACGCAAGAATAAAGCGTTACAACAAAAAAGGTGAAATGTTTTCCTGTATTGCAGAAGTGCATTGGTTGCATTGGTTGACTTCCTTTGGCTTTTGCTGCAGCACTTTACAGATTCGTCATTGTTGTTTTTAAACTGAGCATTCACAGCATGGTTTTATGACACATTGTATTGATGATGAGTCACTACTGAGGACATGAAAATATTGATACTGAATCACTTCTGAGCACGTTTTTGATGATGAATGACAAACGACAAAAGAGATGAAAGGTTTCTCAGATATAGCAACAATCTCTGCCTATTCTCGCCCCCAACCCCCCATTTGTCATTGAGCTACTCGACCTTTGGGGGCCTCTGGGCGATAAACTATTTTTGGGTTCTCCCATTCTCTCCCAGCCCCCCTCCCCCCCCCCCCCCCCTTGCATCGGTTCATGGTCTTCTTTGTGTGCGCGTTTTGTGCATGTTTCGGATTGTTCGTGTTGGGTTGCGAGAGCAAAACGTTTTTGAACATACAACACATACAAACAGACACACCGAAAAGCCTATGCTCCCCCCCCCCCCCGCCACATAGCATCACCACAGAAAATAAAACAAAACTTCTGCAAACGAGTCTCAGCGCATGTCTCCAATTAACGTCGTGGGTGTGTTGATATGAAATTTATTTAAAACAGAGTGGGTGTTACAAGTAATTCTGTAGTATTCATGCAAATGCGTTGGTTGACATGCATTGGCTTTGGTTGACCTGCATTCCAACACTTTGCAGTTTCATCATTGCGGTGATTCATCATTGTACAACTGAGTATTCTCAACATTATTTTATTTCATGAGACAAATTGATGTTGAACCACTTTGGAGCACGTTGCAAGCAGGAGTCCTGAGTTCGAAGCGGCTAGTATCAAATAACTCGCCTCGACGTCACGAGTCATTTGCATGTGCTCCCGCATAATTATGCAAATGTATACTGTAGTTGTGGTACATTGTACATTGTACTGTACATTGTAGCTTGTCTAATTGGGAAACTTCCAGAACGCGTGCAGGCACGCACGCACGCACGCACGCACGCATGCACGCACGCACGCACGCACGCACGTGCACGTACGCACGCACGCACGCACGCACGCACGCACGCACGCACGCACGCACGCACGCACGCACGTGCACGCACGCACAGGGAGTTCGCGCATGAACGCACGCACGCCAAGCACGCACGCACCCACGCCAAGCACGCACGCGCGCACGCACGCACGTGCACGCATGCACGCACGGGAGTGCGCGCACGCACGCACGCACGTGCACGCACGCACGCACGCACGTGCACGCACGCACGCACGTGCCCGCACGCACGCACGCACGCACGCACGCACGCACGCACGCACGCACGCACGCACGCACGTGCACGCACGCACGCACGCCAAGCACGCACGCGTGCACGCACGCACGCACGCACGCCAAGCACGCACGCGTGCACGCACGCACGCACGCACGCCAAGCACGCACGCGCGCACGCACGCACGCACGTGCACGCACGCACGCACGCACGCACGCACGCACGCACGTGCACGCACGCACGCCAAGCACGCACGCGCGCACGCACGCACGTGCACGCACGCACGCACGTACACGCACGCACGCACGCGCGTACTCACACATGGGAGTGCACGCACGTGCACGCACGCACGCACGCACGCACGCACGCACGCGCGAACGCCCAGATGCGCCTGCACGCACGGACGCACGCACGCACGCACGCACGCTCGAACGCACTCATGGGAGTGCACGCACGTGCTCGCACGCACGCACGCACGCACGCACGCACGCGCGTACGCACACATGGGAGAGCACGCACGTACGCACGCACGAACGCACGCACGCACGCGCGTACGCACACATGGGAGTGCACGCACGTACGCACGCACGCACGCACGCACGCACGCGCGTACGCACACATGGGAGTGCACGCACGTGCACGCACGCACGCACGCACGGGAGTGCACGCACGTGCACGCACGCACGCATGCAAGGGATTGCGCGCACGCACGGGAGTGCACGCACGCACGCACGCACGCACGCATGCACGCACGCACGCACGCACAAAGGAGCACAGAACTGATGCCACCAACAGTCAACGGGGTGAATGCCCATCACGATCAACAGAGCAGCAGTAAATTTGGCGCCACCAACTGTCAACGGGGTGAACGCCCATCACGATCAACTGAGCAGCAGTGAATTTGGCTCCACCAACTGTCAACAGGGTGAACGCCTATCGCGATCAACAGAGCAGCAACGAATTTGGTGCCACCGACTGTCAACGGTGTGAACGCCCATCGCGCACCTGCTTGCACAGCATGATCACGTCGACCATCATATGCAAAATTAGTTGCTTTATTCCTTAACGTACACATGGCGGCCAAAGGCCGCGCGCGCCTCTAGTGCACACAAACTGTTCAGCAATTTGCCATTTATGTACTACACACCTGTGTGGCACAATGTATTTTATGCACCCATACAATGTTACATTTTTATTTTGTTTCAATTGCAATTGTTTCAATTGCAGGACGAGAAGAATCAGGTAGTCGAGGTGAACGCCGCCCTGCACTATGTGAGTTTTCATTTGGGCATTCAGCTGTATAGGTACATAAGTCGCATTGTGGCGCAACTGCTGCATAGTGCACGTATGTACATGCACTCACTGATTGCAGACTTGGACCGACTATAATTTGGTGTGGAATCCAGAAAAATTTGGAGGGGTGCAGGACGTCCGATTTCCAGCGGAGCAGGTCTGGAAGCCTGACGTGCTTCTCTACAACAGGTATTGAGCTGAACCTGCCTACACCTACAATGTAGGCACATTATGCATCCCGCGGCATGTTGCTTCTTTCCTGTAACTACTACGGTTATCTGTGAAAGCTGTACCTCGTTATTGTGGGCGGTGCAAACACAACGTTCATTTAGTTTTACAAAGCGTACTGCCGAATCAACCTGATATCACTTCACTGTGCAGACTGCGCGGCTTTCAGTGTCGATCCCAACTTCGACTCGACTTATCCGACTAACACGATAGTCCAGCACACCGGTAACGTGACCTGGATGCCACCTGGCATCTTCAAGATCAGCTGCAAGATCAACATCAAATACTTTCCTTTTGATGAGCAGCTCTGTCACTTTAAGGTGGCAGACAGACGGACGGAAGGACGGACGGACGGACGGACGGACGACGGACGGACGGACGGACGGACGGACGGACGGACGGACGGACGGACGGACGGACGGACGGACGGACGGACGGACAAAAATGGCTTAGTTTGGCTCGTGGACCTACGACAGTGGCCGCCTGGACCTCCGAGAAGGGGAAACCGGTTTCGACACCAGCGAATTTCTCCAGAATGGAGAGTGGGCGCTCGTCGGTGCGTATTTTGGCATAACCACACCGAAATAACTGCCTGGTGCCAGAGTATCCGTCCGCTTCAGCCGCCTGGGTTAAGCGCTTCGAGGTCGACTACGTCTGCTGTCCAGACCCCTATGTCGACTTGAAGTTCTTCATTCGCCTGAGAAGACGCACCCTGTACTACGGTTTCAATCTCGTCATGCCCTGCATCCTGGTGACCCTGATGACTCTGCTCGGCTTCACGCTGCCCCCCGACGCCGGAGAGAAGATCACTCTACGTGTGTTATAGTGTTTCGCAAACCGTACATTTAGCCACCCAATAATTACACCCCCCCCCCTAAATACACCATCGTCTGAAAGGCAAATTTTTCTGAGTCTGAGGGTATATGTATATAGGCGCGTATATGTATGCATGTAATTTACGATTACGTGAGTGTGTGTGTGAGTGAGAGTGTGTTAGAATGATGTACCGACGACCGACGTACCTATACATGTGCGCAGTGCACATTTGCCTTTGAAAAGCCCCTTAACGTGCTTCGCGCCAACAAAGTTCCTCACGCATCGACCCTTCCAGATTACTACTAGCCCCCTTAGATAGCCCCCCCCCCTTACAAATACACCTCTCCTACTACTCGAACAAACGATTCACCCCCGGGGAAGCGAATTATAGAGTTTACGGTATCCACGGCTTTTGTTCCGTCGGAAAGCATGCACTTTTTTGAAGTGCCAAGCGTTAATCCTGCATAACTTTTGACAGGCATGCTAATTAGCGTGTTTACGGCCACTACATAAATGATTTTAGAGATCACCG
>JASAMY010003632.1:0-16681 GCA_030248085.1 Paralinhomoeus sp. GSCO2_6 | reverse complement strand
ACGCTAGCAGACGGCGCGCGCGCATACCAATGAGTCAGGGCGCGCTATCGGTGTGACTAAGCTACGGAAATGCGCGAGCGGCGATCGGGAAAAGCGCGGCGGCGGACTGGCGAAGAGAGTGCGCACGGACCGACTGATCGAGCATGTACGCCGTACATGGCTGGCCGCCACATACGCTGGCTGCCAATATAGGCGCGCTAACACGACAAAGAAGACTTTCGTATGGTGTGGAGTCATACCTGTAACTGGGGTGGGGTTGGGGGCCCCACTATTTTTCCAGCACCCCCCCCCCCCGCCAGAATTTTCCCAAAGGATTTTCACCATGTCTAAAACGATAAAAGTGAGCAAATGTTGGTGTTTTCAGTGCTTTTCAGTGTTATACGGCCAATAAACAGCCAATTTATATTTAGAGCCTATTTATACACATTTATTGCCAAAAAGTACCAGTATAAGCCAATTTAGAGCCTATTTATACACATTTATTGCCAAAAAGTACCAGTATAAGTAAAAAATGGCCAGCTACCCCCCCCCACTTTTGCTCCAGACATTTGATAAATTTTGATATTTGGGCAATAAATACTGCTCACAGGCTTAAAAAACACCTTGGGAAGTGTGAGAAACACATTCAAACATGGGTAACCTGCAATGAGTGCAGGTTGGACCAAACCTGCGTGGGGGGCAGGTTCTACTTTTCGTGCAGGATTGCCTGAAGCTGGGGGAGGGTGACCCGTACCTACAACACACTACCCAGTTACTACACCTATGATAGGCAGGGAGCACACATACGTTTACTGCAGCAGAACAGACTCTCCAACTGCTCGTATCAATTGCGCGAGAAGTTGCGTTCCTCAGAGGCCGCTAGGGTGAACGTGGACGCCGAAGCGTTGCTGGTACTGCTGTCCGAGGCGGAGGAGGAGTGTGTCGGCGCGGCTGGGTCCCAGCAGCTGGATGCCGACCGCGAGTCCCTGAGGGGCGTCCTCGACGGCCGCGCTGAAGCCCATGGGCAGCGACAGGGACGGCAGGCCGCAGAGCGCCGCCCACGCCTGGTAGGCGTACGTCACAAAGTCGGCCGTCTTCACGATCGTGCCCGTCGACGGCTCGAGCTTCGGCGGCAGCTGGTTCAGGTTCTGCAGCACCAACACGTCCCCGGCTTCGAAGTATCTCCTAGGCGGCGGCGCCTCAGTTTCTGTTGGCTAGCGAAAAAGGAGTGTGCAGTGCACGCTACGTACAGTTCTACATAAGTCGGTGCTTCAAAAGAAGGTTTAGCCGCGTTGCCTGATCAATGTCGACACACACAATGTGAATGCATTGAAGAGTTCATTCGACTCACTGACTGATCTGATCGCAGAGCGCTTGCCGCGCAGGTTGAAAGTTCTTGAGTGAATCGGCGCAGCTGCCATTGTATTTGGCAGCGATGAGCTCGTTCTGCAACTTGACTCCCTGCGCGAGCTTGGCCGGCAGTTGGGGGACGAGCTCGGCGAAAGAGTCGACAGCAAAGTGGCCGCCAGTGTCACGCAGCTCTCGGATGAACGCGTCCCCGTAGACGGGCATGCAGAGGCCGACCTGGGCGAACTCCGCAAAGCCATATTCCGTGTCGAGGTCGCCATAGTCCTCGATGTAGCGCGTCATCCGATCCGACAGCTCCGCCTCCACCACTCTGGCACCCAAGGACTTCACGTTTGACACGAACCGTCTCGCCAACGTGACCACTTCCGAATCTACGCTCAAATTCTGCTTTGCTTTGTTTGTCAACTGAGAGCCGTACAGCAAGTCCGGGATAACGATGAAAGTCACTGTCTGAACGTTGTTCCGTTGTTGATACAAAGTTAGTTCGAGCTGTACTCACAGTGCGCACCGAAATGTCTCTTGGCGCTGGCGGGCTATCGCCCAGATCGAGGCCAACGACGTCGAGGGCCGTGACAAGATCGGCCGCGTATTTGGTCATGGGCGCGACGGTCTTGAAGGGCACGAAGTCGGGCTGTACGAGGTCGGTGTCGACGGCGTTCCAGGTGGGCCGGAGGGAGACGAGGGCGGCGGCGGAGGCGGGCAGGCGGAGGGAGCCGCGCGTGTCCGAGCCGATCGACAGCAGCGCCAGGCCCGCCGCCACGGCCGACGCGCTGCCGCCGCTCGAGCCGAACGGCGTGCGCGAGCGCGCGAACGCGTTCCTCGTCGTGCCGCCTCAACGAGGAATGAAACGCGTGGAGAAGAAGGCGCCGCCACACTGACCGGTCTCGCTCGTGGAGTCGGCGGCAGCGGCAGAGAAGGCGGCGAGGTTGGCCTTGCCGAGCAGCACCGCTCCCGCAGCCTTCAGTCGGCGCACGATCGTCGCGTCCCGGCCGCTCGTCGACGTCGCCAGCGCCCGCACGCCGTTGGTCACCTTCGCGTCTACGATTCAAATACAAGACGTTCTTTATTTGGCATGTTTGAATTATCCCGAAATCGCAACCCGAGAAGTCGACGCACCGACAGTGTAGACGTTGTCCTTGACGACGAGTGGGACGCAGTGGAGACGAGCGCGCGCGACCCCTCGCCCAGCTGCAGCATCCAACGCCGCGGCAAACTGCGCGGCGCGCGGGTTGACAGCGACGATTGTGTGCAGCTGCGGATCGAGTGTCTCGATCCGCTGCAGAAAGAAGGCGGTGATCTCGCGACAAGTACAGCCCTCCTCGATCCACTCTTTGATCGTTGAAAAGCGCAACGTTTCGAATGGGACGCTGACGGCCAGTGGGGCGCATGTGGCTGCCGAACTCGGTCGGTAAAGCCCCAGAGTCGCAAACACCGCTGCCGTTGACAAGAACACAACACAGACGCAGATGAGCAGAACTGCTGAACGGTTTTGGGCACTTTGTAGCTTCAGGGATAGTGTGAATGGGAATGTTGAACAAGATTGTTTGTTTGTTTGAACCTTCCGCACTTCCGGCATTGCATGGCATCTTCAGCATCGCGTCGTACACGGTATAATGTACTCGGCATAAGGTATTTGGTGGCACCGCATGTGATAATCAAACTTGTGCTGCGTCGGAGCTGCTGGCTGTGTAGAACTCAGCGGGCAGCTACGGTGCATGAGTATAGGTACTCAGTATACTCACCTATCCACGGGCATGTCCGCATGCAGTGGTCGCGAGGGCGGACAAGCGGAGGATATGGCTCGCCTCCTCGGTCCATCGCGACGACTTCTGCCAAACGGAGCGCGACGAGCGTTGCGCGCTGGCTTCCACTGGCAGCCAGCTGGCCTCTTATCGCGACAGCGAGGAAGCGCTAGGCTTTGCTAGGAACCTACTTACAAAATGGATGTGTAGCCCAGTATGAAAACGAGTGTCGGTGTGCGCACAGTGCACTAAAAGTGTCAAAACTGTCATAAACACTCGTAATCGGCCACGCACTATAGTAGAGCTTCCAATTGTTTGAAGTGCTTTTAAGTGGCTGTGTATGGACTGTGGATTTGACCTAGAATTTCGTTGTAGCCAGTAGGGAGCACGGGGTGTGTTTCATTGGCATGGCTATAAAGTTCCGCTTCAAAGTTTTCAGATTAGAACCTCGGCTTCTCTCAACAAGTTGGTCAATAGCAGCAGTAGAGGCGGTACGAGAAAGAGAGGGGCGAGAATAGGAAAGACGTACAGTAGTACCTGCTTCTGCTTCCTGGGGCTAGAGGGCGGCGGCGCGGCTGTGTTTTGTTTTTTGCGCGCTGTGGCAGACACGTCATGCGACTGATACGGCACAATACCAAGCCAAGCTGTCTGACTGCCTCGGGCGGCAGCTAGGGCCATTCAACTCTTTCGGCTTTCCCGCCAACATAAAGACGACCACCCGCGTTGACGTCTTTCTGTCAGCAGAGCGGAACTGTCAGCTGAGCGGACCATAATCCATTGTCAGCGGGCGTACACCTCGCCATCAAGATCCATGAAATTCGGTGAACGGTCCTGGGAAGACTGAACGGTGGAAAAATGGATAGCCGCTTGGCGGCAGCATTGTTGACACGGCAGGGTTGACTTAGGTACGGTAAAACCTATCATAATAGCCCCCCCCCCCCTCTCGGGCGCCTACCACTTTGTAGTTCTTCCGGTAGCGCGCCGCAGAGACGCATTTTAAGAAGGTTTTGCATGTGTCGCTTGTTGATTTATAAAACAACTAAGTTAGGAAAACAATTGGATCCATCTCTGGCCTGTTTGTTAGACGTACACACGTTGCTTGTATTAGCCGCTTGAGGGGTGCGTCGCTCGCCGCTCAACGCACGGTCCAAAAACAACCGTTGTATCGTGTCGCGGTCTCGTCGTGTTCCATCCGTTGTCGTCCATGGTGTACAGCGTGTACGTGCTTACTCGGAACAAATAATTCAATAAACCACTGTCGTGGCGGCGAACTGAAACGCGGCGAGGTGTACTCCCTCATTCGTGTGGGCCATGCTATGTTATGCGTATTTTCTGCTGTTTGTGGAACGGAGAGCCCGAGTAAGAGCGTCAGCGATAGCTGTCTTGCACTGTCGGGCGCGCGTGGCGACGCTTGAACACCGGCCGGCGAAGCCCAAACAACGTCCAGCTCGAGCTCGCCGACGACGACGACATCTCGGTAGTAGCGGCCCTGCGGCGCCGGCACAAAAATATGCGCACGTATTGTCTCGCGTTCACACCAGCAGCAGCGACGCGCGTGTAGCCCGCAAAGCGCCGTCTACGCGCACGCACATTGTGGTCGGTGACAGGCGGAAGCGGAGTGCCCAACCGGCGCGTGGGACAGGAGGGAGGGTCGGTGGGGGAAGGAGGGAGCGCCTAGGGAGGGCGAGGAGGGGAGGAAAAGCGATGGAAGCGAGCGAGCCTTTGCCTGCGCGTCCACTCGACGAAGCGAACTCACATTGTACACAGCGCGGAGCGCGTACACTGCCGGGCGTCGCCGCGCACTGGGGCGACGCGAGGAGCGGTGCAAAATAAGCGCCAGCCAGCCCGCCCTGCACAGCACGCACACACGCGACAACAATTGCCTGTCCGTCAGTCGTACACAACATAGGAAACCGATCGGCGCCGTGCTACTGCTGGGGACGACATTGAAAACCGTAGAAAACGACATTGAAAAAAAATGAAAACACAACGCATTATCAAACGCAAGGGCGATATATATTGCTCCGTTGGTTTGTACGCGACAGTATTATACCGCCCTCGTCTGTATACGGTTATACGTACATCGCACAGTGCGCGTGCGCGCCTCCTAAAAGCTACGTGACTACATATAATTGTTAGTGGCGCGCGCAGTCGGGTTGTCAAGGAGCGGCAGCACGCCGCCGCTCCGATTTCAACCTGACGGATTAGCGGATTAAGAAGGCCCATTTACACGCCTCCGGTCGGCCCATTTTTGGCAGTGTCGTCCGGCCGACTTCAAGCCAGGCTCAATTTGACCGGTAGCTTCCGATGCGCGTTCATTCGTGTGACGGACGACCGGAGGCGTGTAACTGGGCCATTGTCGAAAAGCGCGTCGCGACTGAGAGCCCGCTGAAGATGCGGCAGCTGACACCGGCGGCGACTCCTCAAGTGAAGCGCCGCGCGCGTGCCGGCCGACCACGACGAGAAAACGGATAGGGAGAGGTGGAGGGGGGGGGATGGTGGAGTGCGCTCGCTCAGGTGGTGGCGGAAGGCTTCTGGTCGATGAAGTCGATGGGCGCTGGCGAGGGTGAGGTCGCGGTCTCCTCGGCGATTTGGCCCAGCTCGGCGGCTGCGGCGAGCTGCGAGGAGGAGAGCTGTCGGGCGCGTCGCATCACCGCGTCCGCGGTCGCCGCGTCCTGCTCCAGCGACTTCAGTCTGTCATGGCACAACAGCGATACCGCGAGCGAGACAGAGCGAGACTGAGGGCAGCGGATGGCCCAGTGGTATAGAATCCGGGTCTCATCCACGCACGGCTCTGGGTTCGATTCTTGATGGAGCCACTAACGAGGGTGTACTTGTCAATGGATTTTCACCTGTTGTAGCTACCACTAGATTACATCTGGCGTTCTTCCGAAAGTCTGGCAAATTCTGCGACTTTCGAGTCTAGACAGCAAAGCGCCATGGGGACTGGGGAGTGTATGCTTATAGGGGCCAATGACGGCCTCCTAGCGAGCGTTGCCCTTAATTAATCCAACAGCAAGGGGGCGAGACGGAGCGGAATCAGTCGGACCTGTCGGCGCGCCACTTGGCCCTCTTCTCGGCGTCGAGGGCGCGCTGCTCGGCGGCGCTCAGCGTCGACGCGTCCTCCTGACTGTCGGCGCCGCCGCCGTCCACTGAGCCCTGGCGGTCCGCCTCCCCGAAGGAGGCTTTCATGCGGTTCTCCGCCTTGCGCGTACGCACCACCGCCGGACCGCTAGGCATGGGACTGCTGCAAGAGGGCGACGACGCGAATCAGTCCACTCCAAGCGGGGAGGGAGGGCTACCTGTTGAGGAGGTGCTCGAAGCTGTTGTCGGCCTCCAGCTCGGCGGCGAGGTTCTCCTTCTCCGTCTCCGCCCTCCTCGCCAGCGACGACGCCTCCTCGCGCATAATGCGCAGCTCGTTGCCGCCCACCAACGGCACCTTCTTCCCTGCGGGCGCGCCACAGTCGTGCGTGCGTGCGTGCGTGCGTGCTACACCGCCCGCCCTCGCAAACCTGCTCCCAGTTGGGCTTTGGGCAGCTTGCTGGGCGCCAGTCCAGGCCGTTGCTGCTCGATTTCTCGCTCGAAGCGCTGCGAGAGCGAGCCCACCTTGCCGTTGCCGTTGCCGTTCTAGAGACGAACTTTTAGAAATCGCAGTGACCACCGCGGCAAGAGGCAGCGCGACGCGACGCACTTGCAGGGGCTGTTGAGCGGGCTTGGGGGCGACGGGAGGGGGTGGGACCTTGGCCCTCTCCTCGCCGTTGAACGTTGTCGGTCCGCTGGACGTCGACGAGGACGACTGAGGCCGCTGTTGCGGTCCGTCCTCCTGAAATGGCGTCGTAGGAAACTTATGGGCAGGAGAAAGAAGAGAGAACGGTAGAGAAGCGCAAGCGGGAAACAGCGGCGCAAGCGAAGAGAGAGACCTGCGGCTGCTGGTGGTGCAGAGGCTGCCTGGAGCTGAGGGAGACGAGGCTCGCGTTGGCCGTCAAGCTCGTCGACGGCTCCTGCTGCTGCACCGAGGAGGAGGCGAACGAGCCCACGCTGCCGCTGCTCGCGTCCCCCACCAACAACGCCGCATCGACGCCGCCCTGCGAGATCAGTGCTGCTGACCACTCGCGTGAGCCCCCACCAGCGTTAGTGAAGCGCGCGCGCGCAAGCCCCGGCCCTCCTCCACGCACACAACCAGCCCGTTGGCTCACCTTCGACTGCGCTTCGACGGCGACGTCGACGCTGGTGGGCTGCTGGAGCGAGTTGGACGTGGGCGCGTCGTAGCCGTCGCAGACGAGCAGCTTGACGGCGTCGGTGGGGGCGCGGAGGAGCTCGACCGCCTCCTGCTGCGTCGATCCCAGCAGACTGACGTCGTTCACCTCCAGCAGGCGCACGCCCGGCCGCAGCGCCCCGCCCCGCCACGCAGCCCCATCCCGCAACACCTGCCAGTACACGAGACAGGTGAGTCCAGTGGGGTAAGGTCAGGGGTATACCCCTACGAAATTTTGTAAAGTAATAAAAACGCAATCCTTCTCTCAAGAACCCAGTACTGCACAACTCCGCCGATTACAGTCAAGTTTGACGAATAAATGTGAAGAAATGGAAAAATTTCCGCCTGCGGCGCACTTGTGTTGAAAAGCCTTTCCAATTTCGCCCAGTCTCATTTTGGCTCTAAAGTTAAAAGTTGCTCAAAGCTATGACGTCATTTTTTCGAGTGAACTTTCGCAAATTGGCAGTAGGAAGCCGCCGCTTTGATTTACGCCCTCCAGCGATAGAATCCCGGCCACGACACCGCGCGTCAGCAGGAGAGAGTCAACAGGGTCTGTCTGTCTCCCTCTCTCACCGAGTCGACGAAAATTCCTTCGTCCGTAGGGTCGTGGGGATTGCCCCTGACGGGGTTGCCAACGCCTCCGCAGATGTTCACGCCGAGCGGCTCCCGGCTCGTCCGCTTGCCGACCCGCAGTTCGCGGAGGCCCGCCGGCTGGGGGTCGTGTCTCACGACGAGCCGAACCTCCTTCTGCACCGACTTCAGCGTCTCCACTGCCGTCTGGTGCGTCGCCTTCGTCAGATCCACGCCGTTCACCTGCAGCGTTTTCGCGATTACGAGAGCCTACTTGTACCCGGGAATCGGCCCTGTGAAGAGACCTATGCGGGAAAAATCGCTATTTTCTCTCAATTTATGTACCGCTAAACACAATAGAATACGTAGTCTTTACTCTCTACTAACTGAAAATATCGCATATAGATACTCTTAGTTTGATTTTTGATCAACAACAACACCATCACACAAAACGCAATATTTGTCCATTTCAGTGGACAGGAGAAAGTTCCACGATTCTTGGGGAGGGGGGGGGGGCAAAATCTGGGCTCTCGGCGGCGGCGGAGGCAACCACCCCACCCCCGTATGCACCGGAGGGATTTGTTTGAGCAGGCAAGCAACGAACCGAGAGAATCCGGTCTCCGATCCTCAGGGATCCCGCCCGGTCGGCCGCCGTGTTGGCCACGATCTTGGAGATGAAGACGCCAGGCTCGGTCACTCCGAAGGGGTGCGAGGAGTTGTGGATGCCGCCCACTATGCTCAAGCCGAGACTACCCGTCTTGATCAGTGTCACCTCCTGAAAGTGAACCCAACGAAGTACGGCGCAAGCACTGACGAAAGCTTTGAGAAAGTCGACACGCGTTGCCTATTCTCTCGGACGTAGGAACCAAAGGCAAGTGCTGCACTGGCGACTGTTTCTCTTTGCATGAAGTGCATGACTGGCAAAGAAATCACGGGTGCCGAGAGCGGACGCAGAGTAACGCAAAGGACACTCGATTGTCAGCGCGGGTTAGTACGGACTGCGCTCTGGGCCAACCTCTGTGGGAGGGAGGGTCTGGGGAGTGGCGGCGCCGTTGCTGTGGGCGATGGGCGAGCTGTGGGCGAGCGGCGTGGGCGCGCCCTGCTTCTCGGGCGTGCGGCGGGCGGCTGTGGGCCGGGCCCTCTGGACGACGAGCAGCACCTCCTGCTCCGTGTGGCCCGTCAGCAGCGCCACCGCCTGGTCGTGTCGCGAGTCGCGCATGTTCACGCCGTTGATCTGCAATCACACGCGTCCCTGTTGTTGTTGTTGTTGGGTTGAAAATGGCAACGCTAGGCGACCGTCAACGGCTCATACAGCATAGCCATCTCCGCGACCCCTTCCCGTCTAGAAGTACATAATCAGCCATACATTTGGAAAAACGCCACCTGTAGTCTAGGGCAGCGAGAGCACGGTGCATTGACAGGTGACAGGTAACTCGTTTTAGTGGATATGCATCAGGAATCCGTGAGCGGGACCTTGTCGCTCGCTCACCAGGAGAACCTTGTCTCCCACTCGGAGCTGTCCCTCTCTGTGCACGGCGCTGTTCCGACTGACGTCGGAGACGAAGATGCCGGGGTCGCCGGCAGCGTAGGGCGTTGAGCCCAATCCGCCGGCGATCGAGAATCCGGGAGAGCCGCGCGCGTCCCGCCGGATCGTCAGCGAAATCGTCTCCTTCTCCTCCGAGGGAGACAAGAACGACGTTGTCGACGAGGAGGACGCGTCGCCACCGGCCCCGCCAGACGCCGACGTCAGCGCGTCCGGTCGCTGGAAAGGGAGAGCGTTCATAGTCATGAGTCACCGCGCTCGGCACGCAAACACGCAACGCAGTACGCTCAGGGCATGACATGGTTGGTGTGCGCTGTACTAGACAGCCGAGCTGAGTTTGTCGACGACAGGAATTCCCTTGGCTAATGGCTCGCGCCACTCACGGGCTTGAGGACCTTGCGGACGACGACGAGCGTCATGGAGTCGCCGGCGCGGCCCATCAGCTCGACAGCCTCCTTGTGGTGAACGTCGACGACCGTCTCGCCATTCACCGACAGCAGCTTGTCGCCGATCTTCAGGCCCTGCGCGTCCGCCACCCCGCCCTCCTTCACCTTCGAGATGTAGATGCCCTGCAACCGCGCGTCGCCTGCTCGCCGCTTTAGCTGGGTTCACTCAGTGAGAGCTGACTGCTAAGGCTTCAGAGCGAGTAGCTCAGTGGCAAGGCATCGCGCTCGGCGCGCTCGCGGTCCCGGGTTCAACTACCACCAGGGTCACTGAATTGCTAATTCCCTTGGGCAAAAGGATGAACGCTCCCATTGCTTCGGGTGTCTGGCGGCGGGTCGAAATGCAGTTGACAAAAACCTGGTCTCCCGTCTCTCTGAAGGGCGTGGAGCCAAGTCCGCCGGCGATGCTCAGTCCCAAGCCTCCGTCTGGCGCCTGTCGTCTGAGGGTGACCGTATGCGGCTCGAGCTGCGTGAAGAACGAGCTGGAGGACGTCGTCGACGCGTCGCCTCCGCCTCGGAGCGCGCTCGTCACTTGCTCGGCCGAGACTTGGTAGACCTGACGTGGGGGAAGGGGGGGGGCAGTGGCACAGTGGCACGCGAGCTATGGACGAGCCAGCACGCACGCACGCACGTGCTTTCCCTTGTTGTAGTGCGGCGTGTTCTGGCGCTTGAGCTTCGTGGCGCCGTCCTCCGTCTCGGCGGCGTTGTCGAAGCCGACGGACCGCTGCGGCTGCGTCTGCTCGTAGGGAGGGGGCGGCGGCTCAAACTGCTGCGTCGCCTGCCTCGTCGGCGACGACTCCGCCAAATCCTTGGAGTGACGCCGACCCACGAGGTCGAGCTTGTCGTTCTTCTCTTTCGGCTGAAACCACACGGACCGCGTTGCCCCGTCGGCCGCGCCACCTCACAAAGGGGGCGTCGCAGTTTTTGTCAACTTGGGAGAGGGGACTGACATTTTCCAAATAAAACATGCGCAACCGCGAAGTTGGCATTACGGCAGCTTCTTTAGTTCAAAATCTCATCGTTGCTTTAAAACTAGGTGACACAGGCGAAATATTTCAAAGAAGGTGCGTGCTGCTCCGTGGCTGACAGTTCAAAAACGGTTGCCGTTTGCCAAGCCCCCCCCCCGGTTGTGCGGCCTATCAATCTCTGACCTCTGCGTCGTCGTGGTGTACGAGGTGTCCGTCGACGACCTTCCTCTGGAACTTGGGCTGTCCGTGACCGTGCTGCTTGGGGTGCGGCGTGTCGTGCCGCTGCAACCGACTCAGTAGCTACCTCGACTCAAACCCTGTCCGCAAAAGAAAGCAACCTGGAAGTTTCCAATGGGAAGTTCCTCGTCGGCCGTCGTGTCGTCGGCGTCGGGAAAGTGGACTTTGGGGCCGCCAACGAACGACCGCGCTTCGCCGCCTTTCGCGGGCACTGAAGCTGCAAATTGACGTAGTATCTTGCACGTCATAAAGTGGTGTGTGCTGCGACTCTGTACGCAACGCAGTACGCATCCCTGCGAGTACTGTGTACTGGAGAGGAGGGCAAGAGCTGTGACACAGGAGGAAAGGGGGGTGGGGGTGCTCACGCTCGCCAGTCTGCGCCTGTTGGGGCAGGAGGTAGCAGGTGAGCACCTTCATGCCGGTCTTGGGGTCCTGGTCCGTTTGCAGCGTCAGCATGGGCCGCGACTGCAACGCGGGTGCACGCAATTATGCCTCTCGTGCACAAGGATCGGTAGAGTCCGAAAGCACCGACCTGATTTTCGGAGAGCCATAGCGCGTACAACTCTTTGAGCGCGTTGAGAGTGAAGGGCAGGTTGACGAGCTGGTTGCCGCTGACATCGAGTACGCGCAGTCGCTCGAGCTTGCCCACCTCCATGGGTAGGGAGCCCAAAGCGTTGTCGCGCAACGACAGCACGCCCAGACGCACGCAGCTGCCGATCTGTGCAACACAGCCGGGGCTCGGAATTTCACAGTGGTTTTCGACTCGACAACTGCGAATTCTTGCCATTGCCATCAAGCCATTCTTCGTCAAAATGAACCGTAATCGGTGGAGTTGCGCACTACTTGGTTTTTGACAGAGGGGAGGACCCTGTTGTTACTCCCCCCCCCCAATTTTCGGGAGCCCCCTCTCTGGCCACGCCAGTGTCTACTACGCTCCCCTCTGGGGAGCCCCGGCGGATAATGGAATGGAAGCACCCCCCCCCCCCCATCCAAAAGGGAGTAACGCCGCGCGAGTAAACGGTGTGCGGTGCGCAAACAGGGCCGCTCGGTCAGCCCAGAAGCCGGTGCGGCTAGCTACCGCTTGTTGCACCGGCCAGCGCGTAACACTTCCCCCTCTTGCGTCCGGGCTCGACTAAGCCGCGCCGCCGCCGCCGCCGCCGGCGGCAAATGACACTAATTGAGGCGATACAACGGACGGACGGACGGACGGACAAGCGTACGCGTGAGTGCGCACGGACGGACTGGAACGCACGGTGGTGGGCAGCTCTTGGAGGTGGTTCTTGTCGATGTTGAGATTCGTCAACTCTTTCAAATTGCCAATTGAACTGGGCAGCTCCTGTAGGGAGGGTAGTGTGTGAGGCGCGTACAGTGGAAGGCAGACAGACTAGAGAACGCACGTTGAGTAAATTCTCGGTCAAAATGAGCTCCGCTAAAGCGACGCAGCTGCCGACGGCCGGCGTCAGTGTGACCAGGCGATTCTTGTCCAGTTTCAAAATGCTCAACTGCTTCAGGCGGCCTGAACAACGCGGCGCGTCCGTTGCCACAGAGCCCATGTTGTTGTTGTTGTTGTTGTTATTGAGGTTTATTCGAGGAGATTAGGGGGCAATGGCCCATATAGCACATCCATCTCCATAACGCCTTCCTGTCTAGAGGCACAAGTCGCGGGGGCCGCCAGAGACATTCGGAAGAACGCCATCTGCAATCTAGGGCAGCGACAGCACGAGAAAATCCGTATATGTTGACAGGGAAACTCTCGTTTGGATCCATCACGAATCGAACCCGGAACCATTCGATTCTCTACCACTAGGCCATCCGCTGCCCCCCCCCCCCCCTGTCCCCATGCGCGAGTACACACAAAGAAAAAAACTCGACCTATGGAATGGGGCAGCGACTCGAGGCAGTTCTGCGACAAGACCAAGTCGTAGAGGAGCACGAGGTCGCCGATCTCGTTCGGCAGACTCATGAGCTTGTTCTCAGAGACGTCCAGGGAGGTGAGCTTCGTCAGTTGACAGATCTCCTAAACCGGTCGGCTGTTGTTAGAGCGTCCGAGGGGGGGGGGGTCCAACCACCCCCCAGCAAAATTTTTGAAAGGTTAATAGTGGAGTAGCTCCCTCCTTGGTAAAAGAAATCGCCTGTAGGCAGCACTGTGTTCGCTATCGCCGCTATTGCCAATTTTGTTGGGAAAAGTCACTGCCCCCCCCCCCCCCCTTTGGCGAAGCGTGGCTGGCAGGACGGACCCTGGGGAGCATCTGCAGGTCGTTGGTGTCGGCGTAGAGCTCCTGTAGGTTGGCTAGGTCGCCTAGCTGGGCGGGCAATTCGTCGAGCTCGTTCGAGCCAACGTCTAGGCGTTCGAGCAAGGCGAGACGGCCCAGGGAGGCGGGCAGTTCCCGCAGCAAATTCTCGCGCATCTCCAGCGAGCGGAGATTGCCCAAACTGCCCACGTCCTGGGGCAGCTGCGTCAGCGAGATGTCGTTCAGCCCCAGGGTCGTAAGCGAGCGCAATTGCGTGATCGTAGCCGGAAGTCTGCAAAGCGCAAGAGTCAAGACCACCGTGCATCGAGCCAGAAAACGAAACCGGTGCGCCTCCAGGCGACGAACCGAGTAATGGGGTTGCTGCTGAGGTCGAGAAGCAGCAGGTGCTTGCAGTGCCGGATGCTGTCCGGCACGTCCGAGATGTCTACAATAGTTGCCGTGAAAAACCGCAAAACAAAACACAATGCGCAATTCAAATTGCAAACCATTCTTGCTGAGGTCGAGCTCGACGAGACTGGCCAAGTTGGAGATCTCGTTGGGAATCTTGAAAATCTCGTTGTCGCTCAGCGCCAGGCGACGCAGCTTGTGGAGGCGAAAGAGCGGCTAAAGGAGGCGAAGGGCTGCTGGTGAACCGCGAACGTGACACGACCGCGAAAAGAAGCGAACCTTTGCCAACTCTTTGATGTGATTCGAGTCGAGCAGCAGCTCCTCTAGGGAGCGAGCGTAGCGCTCGACCTCCGGCGGTATGTCGTTGAGATTGCACTGGCGTTTGTCGACCGAGTCGACCTGGCGGTTGCACGCCAGGAAGGGCATGCAGCGGAACATGGCCATATCGCGAGCGGCGCACTTGTCAATGCTTCCTGCAAAAGGCACGGCTTGCAGCGAGGCGACGGCAGCACACCACCACAGCAGCAGCGGTACAACAAAAGCGGTAGCAGTAGCGGCGTATTACTAACCGACGCACAGGGGACGCACGCACGCACACACGGACGCGCGCGCGCGCACGCCGTTAGTGTACTTACTTACTCAGCAGCAATGCTCTGCGGGCCGCCTACGGCCTACGCGCGACGCGCACGGGCCGCCGCGCGAGCGCACACACGCAGAGAAACACCTGGCACATGAGATGACCCTTGTCGCGCTCTGCGGCAGCAGCACACACTACTCGCTCGACGCTCGCACGCGCACACGCACACTCATACACTTCGTTCGGGGGAAAAACCGATCCATGTTCACCATGTTCACCATGTTCACCAATCCTTCGTTATTTCGGTGCGACACTTTTTCTCATGTCTCTCCGTCAAAGGCTTTTAGAAACAATATTAATTTTGTTTATTTGAAATGTTTGCGTCTGTTCTTTCATTCATAGCACTTCCATGTTAATAAGTTTTTATTATTTGTCTTGTTTTTATTGTTTTAATTTTTGCGTTTCAGGTCTGCTTTTACTGAACTGCTTATTATTCCAGCTTGATGTCGTGTTGTCGTCTGTTGTATTTGTGGTGCAGCAGTTGTGTAGTAAACAGAGTCGCAACAAACCATTTCACAAGACTCACAAAAAAAGTCACGAGCGAGCGAAAGTCAACCAGAGCGACTAGCGCAACAGCAACAACAACAGACAACAAAAGTTGGCGCGGATTTTTTCGCAGTGCGACAGCTCCACTTTGCCGCTGACTGCGGACGAGTCGAGCAGCCGACTCATGAAGTAGAGATAGCGCGCGACCACGCAGCTGTAACGACAGTGCACCATGTCGCGCGTTTGGGACGTAGAGTGGCGCTTCTCGGGGGGGAATATAGAAGCGCTCGCGGTGCACCACAGAAGCGTTTGGGAATGGTTCCGTCGTCATTGCTGCCGTGCAGCAACAAAGACGCTGCCTGCTCAAAACTGTCTACAAATTCGTCCTCCGACATTGCTTTTCGAGCGACGTGCGCAGGGACAGACAGACAGATAAGAGTGGCGGTTGGGAAAAAAATACTCGTGCGGGGCAGGCGGGCAGGCGGGGCAGATTTGGGCGGGGCAAGCTAAGCCTAAGCTCGTGTTACGCTAAGCCTAAGCAAAAGCCTAAGCCTAAGCCTAAGCAAAAGCCTAAAACTGAGCTTAAGCCTAGCTATCAAGTTAGCTTGCCCCGCCCAAATCTGCCCCGCCTGCCCCGCCTACCCTAGTGCCCCACACGAGTATTTATACCCGGCGGTTGCCCTCGGTCACCCGATAACCCACCCCCCCCCGGTTTAGAGATATGCGAGACGGAGAGACAAGAGAGAAAAATATCGCACCGAAATAACGAAGGCTTGGTGAACATGGTGAACATGGTGAACATGGTGAACATGGATCGGTTTTTCCCTTCGTTCGCCACAACGAAAACTGGGAGAACTCTACCTATATGCACCATATGCATCAGCCTCCGTTATTTCGGTGCGACATTTTTCTCTCTTGTCTCTCCGTTTCTCAGACAGAATACCAATAGATTGGGCAGAATAGAATATCAAATAAAACCACATCAAAATTGTTTTATAAATTATGAGCCTGAGCCTAAGCCTGAGCTAATGCTAAGCTAACTAAAGCCTAAGCCTAAGCAATGACTAAGCCTAAGCAAGATTGCAGCCTAAGCCATAGAAAGACCCAAACAAAGCCTAAGTGAAGTCTAAGCCTAAGCAAAACCTAAGCCTAAGCAAGGCCTAGGCATAAGCCTAAGCAAGGCCAATCCAACAAATCTATCGGTTTCGCCCATTGTTGGGCAAAACATGCTTAGAGCAGTGTTGAAAAACCACAATTTTTGATGGCAGACAAAAAATGTATTGCTATGGCTCCATTTGAAAACTTGGCTCCCCTTGAATTTTGCTCCTAAACACCGCAAAAATTGCGAAATTTTTGCCTGCGGCGCAAATGAACACAACTTCAAATCGGTGTAGCTGTCAATTATCAAATCGGTGTCTGTCCAATCGGTGTACAATAGCTGTCATTAGTTGACATGCACCAATGCCGCCTGCAGCGCTGAACGTGCAAAACTTCCAGACGGGAAGCTAATATTTTCGCCTGAAAGTTACGCCCCCCCCTAGGAAAAATTCCTAGATCCGCCCCTGAGGCCAATGCCTAAGCTTAATCTTAAGCCTAAACAAAGCATAATGCATGTCAGAATACTGAGTTTGTTTGTAGGACTATTTGAATGACTGTTCGGACGCAGGGGAAGTGTGTTCAGCAGTGGCGTAGCCAGAACTTGATTTCGGGGGGAGTCGAATTTCGGTCAAATACTCTATTTTGCAACAGGGGGTACCCTGTCGAATTTTGTGGACTTTGCACCATTTCGGCTGGGGAAGCTTTAGACACTCTCT
>JASAMY010003840.1:0-16674 GCA_030248085.1 Paralinhomoeus sp. GSCO2_6 | reverse complement strand
TATGTCTCAAGATTACGTATTGCTCCAAGGTTGGGGCGAGCGGTCGCCCACCTCCAATGCCCCGTGGTTTCCGTAGTCCAACGCATGGTTTCCGTAGTCCAACGCATGGTTTCCGTAAACCATCCTTTCCAAGGATGGGGCCGCAAATTGGGTGTGGGCCCAGATTTCAGCCGAATCCCAAGACAGCACACTCTGAAGGACGTCTGGGATGGATGGATCCGCAAACGAACATCGTTTATTCCAAACCCCTGTTGACGGACTGTGAATTAATGACTAAAGTGCCAATCACCATCAAAGGAAAAGACTACATGTATGACCCAAGAACTGGTGAAATTACAGGAATCACTGACTCCAGACAGCTGACCCTATTTGCTGGGCAAATTACGTTTGACTGGTTGCCAGTCCCCACTAGCTTCTTTCAGCAGACCATGTACACATGGGACCAGTTCAACGACCAAATCACGCTCAATGACTTCTTTCAAGCGTTCGAGAAGCACCAGAGAATTTTCAAAACATTGGGAGTCAGCCCACAAGCTATGCCTGCAATTGCCAATGGAAAAGAGGACGACACAGTTGCGACGTCATTGGCAGTTGGAATTTTGCAACACCTAATCAAACTGGGCGCAGGAAATATCCTAGTAATTCTCATTGCAGTAGCGCTGACACTTCTGCTAGTGATGGGAGGACTCGCATTTTGCGCCCCAACATTGGCGGTTGCATTTCAAACTTTCATCGTAGGGCTACTGACTAAACTGGGACTTCTGTTTGTAACGACGTCCGCCAGGACGTCCACCAGCCAACCTACACCTGTACATACCGTACTCCTGCCCTTTCTCTCTCTTCGACACTGGACTCCAGCGGCGTTGAACTTTCCCAAGGACGCCAGCCACCCGCCGACCAGTCTCCAGCCGCCAGGCGTCGCGTCTACTCCGCAAGCGCAGCCAAGCCAAGCTCCTGCTGACTGGACTGCAGCTGCGCCCTCTGATCCAGCCGCCGTCGGCGCTCAAGGCTTGCCTGTGGCGCAAGCGGCATCCCTCAGCTGACAAGCGGCGGCGGCAGCGGGCCTGTTGCAAGACCGGACTGGACACCCGCGGCACGAGCGGACGACGCCGAGATAGCGTCCCTCTCCCCTCCCCTCTCTGCACATAAATACCCTCGCCCATTCGACAACCGACAGTTCGTGTACATATGAGTCTGTCCTTGTGAACCTCGCCGTTTCGTGCCCCGTTTCGTGTACTGTTCGCCAGCTTGTATAGAAGTTTGTATAGAAGAACCTTGTACAGGCGCAGTCAGGCTTGCCGCTTCAGTACAGTGTTTCTGGAGCGTCAGACAGGATCCTCCCAGGCTTCTGACTGTCGGTTTGAGATTCGTCGGCTGTTGGTTAAGCCGCTACTTGTTCCAATCGCTGAAATAAAACAGGGAAGATCGTAGAGTTGATCGGTGCGTCAGCGGGACCTGTGTGCCCGGCAACGTGAGACCCACAAAGTGGGGAAGATCTGACTCGTCGGTCGGTGCGTCAGCGGGACCTGTGTGCCCGGCAACGTGAGACCTGTTTGTGGGAAGGATCGTAGAGTTGATCGGCGCGTCAGCGGGACCTGTGTGCCCGGCAACGTGAGACCCACTAAGTGGGGAAGATCTGACTCGTCGGTCGGTGCGTCAGCGGGACCTGTGTGCCCGGCAACGTGAGACCCACTCAAGCATGCACCGGAGTTCACTTGTTTGACTCTGTGCCCAGAAGCGTGACGCCAGCAGCTTCGATTGCTGAGCCGCGTTTGCTGGCGATTGTTGCATGAGCGAGCCGCCTCCTAACGGCGACGACTCCCCAGTCTCCACAGCAACCACAGAATGGGGGCGCTGCACCCGTAGGGTAGGGACCTACAGAGCAGCACATTGACAACACGCTCCAAGGATTTGAAGCTCCGTTGCACCTGCTTGGCAGCAGGATGCTGCAGGCTCAGCAGCAGGTGAACGCGCAGCCGACACAGCTTTCACGCAGTTTGCTCGTTGATTGAGTTTGAGTGTTAACCAGAAGTCGCAAGATCATCCTCGATGCTCTGCCCGGAGACGCACTTGACCTACCAGAAGGTAGTTGAATGGGTAGTCAATTTTGATAGGCGCATCGTTTCGCCTTGGACCGGAGAGCGGGCCAGCTGCAACACACTGCTGGAAACCCTTGTCGGTGATTGCCACCTCTCCGTTGATCAGTGCGCCTTCCAGTTCACAACTGAATTCAGTGGGCTGGAGGGGAGGAGCGGCGACGCGCTCTGATGACCTCCGATGACAAGGGTGGGCGCGCCTACCATGAGCGCTCTCTCGGTTTCGACCGAGAGATCGGTTGGCGTCACATGGCCGGCCACTTCCGGCCAGTGGAGCATCGTTGACACCACAGGCACATTGTTGACACCACAGGCACATACGACCAATACAACACTGAGTGCCGTGACAGCCATTACAATTGCGACAACAATTCCAGCGATTTCTTACCGCACAGTCAAGCTCAGGAGGGTCCTGCCAATAGTCGGACTGTCGCTGGTGACGTCAGCGACTCCGATTGGATGTCTGTACCATGCTGACCGTCGAGAAATTTGTATAGACATGACATTGGCAGCACAAACGAACCATGCTCTGCAGATCGTGTGTAGAGAGAAATCTGCAGAGTGCTGTGCTGAATGTGGGAAGTTTGACTCGCGCTTGTGTATAAAAAAAGTACTGTACTGTGCGTACCAAATGACAGAAACTTGACAGATTTGAGCAGTCATTGGAATTGACAAGCGTTTCGCTCGCAGCAGAGCCAAGGTTTAGATCAGCCTCTCGAACGCTAAATGCTGAAGCGCCAACACAATATCAACCACACAATAAGATCTGATGACAACGGAGGAAATGGGCAATGGCGCCGAAGGCTCGGCGAGCACTATGCGCTCTAGTGGCTCGTCCAGCGGATTATGGAGCGAGGACGCGCTGAAGAATAGCGCTTAGTGGGCCCCAATTGATACTGACTACCCTTTTGGTCCTGCTCCCGGGTGCGTCGCATTCTTGGTGAGCCTGGTGAGCTGCAGTGGAGTCTTTCCATTCAGTTTCGCAGCTGGTCGTGCAGACTCGCAGGCAAGAACCCTTCCTTTGCTGCAGCATTCTTATACCCGTTCCCAGGTGTTCCTATCCCCGGAACCCTTCTTCCGGCAGCCGCTGTCATCGTACAGCCCAATTTCACAGCCCAACTCCTCCAAACCAAATAGACACTGCCACATTCGAACAAAAGGCAGTCCAACGGTCCAATGCAGCCGAGTCGCTGCCCTCCAGCCCAACTGTTGACACAAGTGGAATCAAAGCCAGAACTCCAGAGAAGGGCGGTGCTGAGAATTCGCTGCAAGTGTGTCGAGGCCTCCACACAAGCGAACTCGCACGCCACTTCCAGACACTCTGGTTGTGTCTCTCACAAGTGCCCAACATGCTGGCTGCTACAAATGTCAAAGAACCCGACAATCAGAAGACTGTCACAAAAGAAGATCTATCAGGTGCAGTGGGTGCGCCAGACAATTGGCGTCGTGACTGAGACGTTGGCTGCGCTAATGCCAATGCGCAACTTTGGACACGTTGGCTGGCGACACAGCGGCAACAGAATCGACGCGTGTATAGCGTAAATCGCGTGTGTGTGTCCTTTTGGATTGCATTGCTCAGTACATGTAGTGCATGGTGGTATTCTCATCGCGTATTCCGTGTCTGCATTTGCTATACCTACCGAATGTGGGGAGCGACGGCGGCAACGTCACAGAAGGGGCCCTGGCATCGCCAGCTTTGTGTTGGTTGTGTTGTGCGACTACGGTAGTCGTTGCCGTAGTCGTGGCGCCATTCAAGCCTCGTTTTGCGGTTTCTCCGCCAGGCTCCGGTAGGTGTCGCTAGAGGCGCGTCGATTCCTAGCCCCTACCCTGTGATTGGTTGGCGCCTGAAGTGTGGGCGTTTGCGCGCATTCCCTGCGCTCGAATTTCGTCTGCGCGACGCGCGTCCCGACCCGTTCGTCACTCGTGTCAGTTTCCCCTCCCCCGGTTTTCCGTTTCTTTTCTCCCTCCCCACGACTCTCGCGGCGAAGCCACCATGCGGCTCTTCTACGCCGTTGCACGTGCTGGTGACGGACCGACGTGCGGCGACGTTGGACGGTCGATTCCCATACCCGCACCTGAGCCACTTGCCTTAACCAGTGTCGGCCGCCCCGACACGTCAGCGCCAGTGAGCTCTCACTTCCGCGCGCACACGGTTGCTCACCGCTGACTTGACCTCTGTCGGCCGCCCCGACACGTCGGCGTCAGTCAAGCCTACACAGCGCGCTGCGACAGGCGAAGCAGCGTCGGCTCAGCGCGTCGCGACAGGCGAAGCGACGTCGGCTAGCGCGGCGACAGCGACTGCCGGGGGAGAAGTTTGTGTCACGCCCGTTCCATTGCGCGGAGGCGTTGTGTCGTCTCTCGCCAACGTGGGGAGACAGGGCTCCCTAGAGGCGAACCCGAGTTGCAGGAGCGTGCGCGTACTCAGCGCTAGCCATCTTCTCGACACTTCACCCGTTCGGCGGATAGGCGAAGGCGTCGACTGGACGACAGCAGTGTAGCGATAGCGACGTGTGTGGCGTGTTTGCTCGCGACTCGTGCACACGTGGCGGACTTTGAGGCGCTCTCGGCGCCCGGGGTCTAGACGTTCTAGAGACCGCGCGAGCAGGCCCGGCCGCGGACGCGACAGTATGTGCGCGTTGCACAGCAGGCACAGTGAGCCACATAGGTACGTATACGCCTCATATGCCTACTACTTCGTTAGTCGCATTAGTTGAACTGTGTAGGTGTACTGTATCGTTCTTTCGCGTTGCGCATAGGTTGTACTTCCCTTTCGTCGCCTACGCCTATGTAGACTGTGCGCGCATGTAAAAATTTCTACGGCGTCTATTTTCGTTTTCATACACTAGCCGCTTCAACTCAGGACTCCTGCTTGCAAAGTACTCCAAAGTGGTTCAGTATCTATATTTTTTGTCCTCAGTAGTGTCTCATCATCAATACAATGTGTCATAAAATCATGCTGCAAATGCTCAGTTGAAAAGCAACAATGACGAATATGTAAAGTGCTGCAGCAAAAGCCAAAGGAAGTCAACCAATGCAACCAATGCACTTCTGCAATACAGGAAAACATTTTACTGTTTGTTGCACCTTGTTTGTTGCAACGCTTCATTCTTGCGTCCAGTCATTACATTCGATAGTAAAAATTTGACACTATACCATCTTGGGCAGACACCATAAATCCCATATTTTGTGGCGGCGGGCTAATTGTTTTAATCAGCCCTTCAGAGCCAGCTAATAATAATTGCCTTTTTTTGTAATCTGCATGGTTGCTCGCATATGTTCATGCATCGTGATCTGCAGGCGCAGTGCTGCTGCTTCCCGATCGGCTTGTGCACGCGCCGCCGACTGCTCGGCAGTCTGCTATAAATAGGTAATTGCACCGCAAAACATTTGAGCGCCATTGAGAAACTAAATAATACACTTCTTCTGAAGCTCCTTGACCGCTCTGTAGAACTCGTCGAAATTTGTGAACGGCCTCTCTTCCTCTTGGAGCGACTTGCCAAAGCGGCGCTCTCATCCTGCCTGCTTGTGCAAGGCCTTTGGACCTGCTCTAAGCTAGGATCGCTGTCCGACGCTTCCAATTCCCTTCCGGCAGGCTGTGGGCGGACGTTTTTCGGCAGGCTTGGGCTTGAGTCTCCCTTACGTCGTTTTTTGGCAAAATTGTTGCGTCCGCATCCGCTCCATCCGAAACCAAAGCGAAGCCTAAGTCTAAGCGAAGCCTAAGTCTAAGCCAAAGCCAAAGCCTAAACATGACTGGACTAAAGCAAAGTCTGGACTAAGCCTAAAATTAAGAAAGTGTTCATCGGACGCAGCGAACGCGGACGCATAAATTGTTTTCAGCCGTTTCCAACAGAAAAAAAAAACCAAAACAACGCACCACAAAAACAACGCACCACTAAAACGCTAACACGCGTGCGTGCGTGCGTGCGTGCGTGCGTGCGTGCGTGCGTGCGTGCGTGCGTGCGTGCGTGCGTGCGTGCGTGCGTGCGCGAGTCCGTGCGTGCGTGCGTGCGTGCGAGCGTGCGTGCGTGCGTGCGCGTTTGCGTGCGTGCGTGCGTGAGTGCTTGCGTGCGTGCGCGAATCCGTGCGTGCGTGCGTGCGTGCATGCGTGCATGTGTGCGCGTTTGCATAGGTATGTTCGGGCCTTTTTACCCTCAACTTGAGCCATATTCCGTGCGTGCATGCGTGCGTGCGAGCGTGCGTGCGTGCGTGCGTGCGCGAGTCCGTGCTTGCGCGCGTGCGTGTGTGCGTGCGTGCGTGCGTGCGTGCGTGCTAATGCGTGCGCGCATGCGTGCGTGCGTGTGCGTGTAATACAAGTTTTTATAGCGTTGACACCTGCAAAACACAGTAAAAAATAATAAAAAGTTCGAAGTTTTTATAGCATAAACACGTGCAAAACAAAAAAGGTATAAACAAAAAAGTTACAAGTATTTTTATGGCAGAGGTTTGATCCCAGGACCTCCAGAAAAGTAACGTGCATCATAACCACTACGCCATTGATCTGTGTGAAATGGTTTTCTAAACACTTCTGATAAGTCAGAAGCACGCATAAACTGCGCTGTATTATCATATAATTTATTTATATTTGCATAACACATGGATTACGACAGCTTCAGTAGTGTCACTCTTATTTTGATGGTAAAATGTGCCAAGCAAGCCAGCAAGCAAAAATTCAGCTCAATCCATCCAGCAGAACTCTCTGCTGCATTGCACACAGAACCCACAAACAGTCATACTACTGTAGAAAAGGATAATGCCATATCTTGTCACTACTGTAGCGGATTGGAAAACGAATGCCAGATTCGTGATCACCACGGTCGATTACATATATCCCAAGCAGATTTGACAGTAAATTCTCAAATTCGATCAAACACAATTTGCATATTCAATGCGTCGTATCTCGCGATTACGGTATCGCACCGAAAAACGGATGTGATATTCGTGATCAGCACGGTCGATTACATATATCCCAAGCAGAATTGACACTGAATTCTCAAATTCGATCAAACACGTATGCGAAATTTGCATAACTCACGGATTACGGTAGCTATCGCAAATCCGGCCCTTAAATGACGGTGAAGTTTCCCACGGCAGGTTCATACAAAATTTCAGCTCAATCCATCCAGCACAACTCTCTGCGCTGCGTTGCACACAGACAGACAGACAGACAGACAGACAGACATTGTGCTTTAGTAATATAGATGCATATCTTACAGTATGCTATGGGGTACGAGTGGGAAGGAGGGGGATCGCTAGGATCCTTGGTTACCTCCCCCCAAGAAGCATTTTAGCATATTACGAAAAGTCATCAGAGATGGTGCTGTGACAATATGTTCTGGAAGTCCATTCCACAATGGGATAACCCTTTCAGAGAAGAAGTGGGGTCTGGTATTAGTGCGTACATGGGTCCTGACCAACCTCCTACAATGACCACGGGTTCGCCTATCTGTACCAAGTGTGAAGAATGCGTTGTAGTCAATTTTAACCAGACCGTTGAACAATTTGTATACCAAAACCAGGTCGAAAATTTTCCTTCTATTTTCCAGGGATAGAGTGTTTAAGATTTTGAGTCGCTCATGATAGGCGAAATTTTGTAGACCTGGAATGCGTTTTGTGAACGACCTTTGGACTCGCTCAATCATGGTCTATGTAGGTTTGATAGGTGGTATTCCAAATTTCGCAGCCGTATTCGAGCTTTGGTCTCACATAAGTTTTAAACATACAGAAAAGAAAATCACTGGTTTTGTGTGAAAACACTGAAAAATGCGATATGACACAATGAAGGCGGATTTTTGCGTTGCTTGAATGTGCTCATTGAATTTAAAAGTGTCGGAAACCAATATGCCAAGGTCTCTGACCGTATTTTCAACAGGTAGCAAAACATCGTCGATTTCGTAACTATACTCTGGGTTGTTTCTGCCCATGTGGAGGACGGAGCTCTTATTTAGCGCTAATTTTAGTTGGTTCACTGTACACCAGTTTTTTACTGCCATTAGATCGGCACGAAGTGGGGCAAAATTTGGGTTGCTCTTGGGTGCGCACAGGCAAAGCTTACAGTCGTCAGCAAAAGTTTCACAGAGGCAGAAACAACCTGGGCAGGTAAATCATTGATGGTAAATCAAAAATAATAAGGGTCCTAATAAGGTTTAGTGACGGTGAGCTCGGACGAGGTGCTGGGGTCGGTGGACGTCTGCATCGTCTCGCTCGTTAGCGTTTGTTTGTCCTTTGGGGCAGTCGTCATCGTAGGACGGCGTGCTGTGTCGCTGCCTCTGCGCTTGTAGCAGTACTGGCGGGCAGTCCCCGAATCAACACGAACGACCCGATCAACACTTTCGGATGTCACCGCAGACACCCTCTTTGTGTGAAGTTGTCACATTGTTATGGCACATAGTGTATACGCATGTTACGGTTCCACACATGGCGTTCCACACATGTTACGGTACGTGATTTGCATGTGCAATATTTTTGCAAACTGCAAGTGCAATTCAAATCGTTAACGTTAGAACAACAAGTTAGGTTAAAATGACGATATTTTAATTTATGGCGCTACAATACTTTTTTAACTGATGCTTTTATAACCATGGATCTCTAGCGGGTACGGTTGGGAGACTGTACAGTCAAAATGTTTGTATAACCTAATTTGCATACGCAAAATGTGAGTATTTTTTCAGTTTTCTTCGCTTTCCGTCAGTTTTCCTTTTTTCACTCTGTTTTCGCTGTGTTTCGTATTTGTGAGAGGTTTTTCCCCCTCTTTTGAAAGTCTTAGCGAGAAATCAGTGTTGAAGAAGATGTCGCACGGAGGATTCAGTTATTTTTTTCGTAAGCAGCGGAAGAGTTGGACACAGAACGGCGAGAGACTCAGCGGTGCCGAGGCGCAGGAGCGCGTGCAGGCTCTGTGGAACGTGCGTTCGCGTGGCCGTGGAGGGCGCGTAGGCGGACGCGGCGTGGCGTGGCGCGTACGCAGGAGCTGAACGACGAGGGACGCGCCTACTTCGCGCAGCGGTCGGCCGAGTACCGCGGCTCGGCCGAGTGGGCGGACGAGCGCCAGCAGGAGCGTCTGCGCCGACAGGCGGCGAAGGCGTCCCGGACGCGCCAGGTTCCGGCGCCCGTCACCCACTACCAGCAGCTGGCCGCCCTCAAGGCGCTGCCCAAGGAAAAGAGGCGCGGCGTCGACGTCGACAAGCGACACCATGTCGCTAGACCCGTACGCGCGCCCTGTCGCCGTGTCAGCTTGCGCCGTCGCGTTCCGTTCCCAGATTTACCTGTCGACGTCGAAGGAGCACCTGGCGGAGTGGCAGCGCAAGTGTTCGCAGAATCGACGACAGTTGCTGGAGGAGTTTGAGTGGAAGTCGAAAGGCGACAGTCTGCAAGGTTGCTGGCTGTTGTCGGTCGACTGCTCGGTGCAGCGTACGTGCTCTTTCAGAGAAGCTGGGCTTTCTACGCCGCAAGAAGCTGTGCATGCTCACGGCGGTGCGTTGCGTGCTGGCGAGTGAGCGGTTGCAGCGGGCGTTGGGGAAGCTGGCGCGTCTGCAGGTGCCGTACGTGCCTCCGCACAGCGGCTTCGGTCCCTCTCCCTGCGAGATGACGGTGTCCGAGTTCTCGCTGGAGAAGGGCCTCTGCAACAGGCACACCTACCGACTGGCGCTGCGTGAGCTCCTCCCCACCGCGCCAGCCGTCACGCACGTGGCGTCCGTGTCGAAACGAAGCGTTTGCAGCGGCTGCGGTCTCGGAGCTGTTCGACCGGGACGCGTGGTCGAAGGCGGCCTTCCTCTGTGCGTGTCCCT
Source organism: Paralinhomoeus sp. GSCO2_6 (assembly GCA_030248085.1). Taxonomy (NCBI): domain Eukaryota; kingdom Metazoa; phylum Nematoda; class Chromadorea; order Monhysterida; family Linhomoeidae; genus Paralinhomoeus; species Paralinhomoeus sp. GSCO2_6. The sequence continues at coordinate 6,797 of JASAMY010003840.1, read as the reverse complement.
GTGTCGCGTCTTTGGCCGTCTGCCAGTGTTCGCGTCCGCGTCGAGAGTTGTAGCGGAGAAGCACGGCGTGCCGCTGCAGCAGAGCGCGTCCGAGCGGGCGCGGTGGCGTCTGGAGGAGGACACGGCGGCCGTGCTGAACCACTTGGCGCGCTTCGTCGAGCGACACGAGCGCGTCTTCGTGTCCGCTCGCAACTACAACGCCGTCGTCGGCGGCCTCGCCTTCCTGCTGGAGCAGCAGCCGCCGCTCTCCGACCGTGCGTGCGTCCACGCGCTCTCTCGCCCCGCCGCCGACCGCCTCGAGCGGCACCGACTCGCGTTGCAGGCGGCGAGACGCGCCGCTTGGAGCCGAACCTTTTCGTCTGCTTGGAGGACTTTGTGCTCAGCCTACTCGACTTTGCCTACAGCGCGGAGCCGACGACGACGACGTCGGCTGCGGCTGACGGTGATGAGCTGCGTAAGTGGACCGCTGGTAAAAGCGCTGCGCGTTACGGAGCAGCCTGCCGTCTTCGCGTTTTTCAGCGGGCCCGTCGAGCGCGCGACCTTCGGCTTTGGCGACGACTGAGCGCGACGAGCGACTGCGCCGCTCGCTGCGCCACCGCTTCGGCCTCGACTTGGACGCCTTCGCGCTGCCCTCTCTCGAGCAGCTCGACGCCGCTGTCGTCCATCTGAAACGCGGCTGCTCATTGCACAGGCCCCTCAAGGCCTGGTGCTCCGTCGCCTACTGCCGGCTCCTCTTGTTCGTTCGTCTGCCTGCGTCGTCCGTTCGCGTTGCGAGTCTGTCGCCCGTCTTCGTCTTCAGCGACGGAGCAGTGGACGTCTTGTTGCCGGCCGAGCCTTTGCGTCTGCGCGGCGAGCCGACACTTCTCAAGCAGACGGAGGCGTATCGCCTGAGGCCAAGTTGGTTCTTTCGCCTGCTCTTCTCTTCCACGCTCTGCTACGCCGTCGAGCGTTGTGTTCCTCGTTTTGCTGCAGTCGAGGAGGCGACGACGCCGACGGGCAGTTGGGGCTCGAAGCCGCCGTCGCGCGCCACGTCGCTCAGTGCTCGCGTCCGCGCCATGCAAATTGTCGACGGCGAAGAAGAAACTGTCGCTGTCGACGACGCGTCCGTGTTGGGGCGGGCGGCGCTGACCGTCGCCTCTCCTTCTGTTTCGGCAACTGGAGAGTCGGAAGCAGGTGGAGACATCGGTGTGTTGATGTCGTCGGAGTGTATGTCTCTCGACGCGCTGTGCATTCGAAACGCTGCAGGGGTCGCTTCGCGTCTCGAGTTTGAGGCGGCTTCGGCGCCGGCGGCAGAGGCGTCGCGAGCGTGGCGCGGCAGCTCCGACGGGCCGACTCGAGGTGGCGCCGCCAAGCGCTACCGACAAGGTGAGCCCGTGCGCCTGCACTTCTTGCTCTGTGCGTGAGAGGCGAGGCGTCGGCCTGTCGACTTCGTGGTTGCAGCTCAGCTGCGCCAAGTGCCGACCGCAGCGCAGCCGATGGCGCCGCCGTCGACGCAGAAGCGGACGCTACGCTCGACGCGCACCCCGCTGCCCGCGCCCTAGCTGCTCGTCCCGGCCCGGCTGCCCACCCCACATGCTAACGACCGTTTTGTTCTTGTGTCTTCGTTGTCTTGAGTATATGTGATGGACTCTCTATTGGGAACGCGTGGTGTCGCGGAAGCACGAAGTCTTGAAATACAGGCTTGTAGCGGTTGGGATCAGAAGGAGCGGTGACGGTCGGCGCCGCCACCTCCGCACTAACGTGTCGACAGCGACCGCTCCTTTGCTTTTGATATATTGTGGATGACGCGGCGCGCGCGACGGCGACTTCGAACCACGACTGTATAACATGCAAATTTACCATGTAAATGTACCAGGTAAATATTACATATTTGTTTTGTCGCCCTGTTATACTGTAAACGCCCCGGCACGTCAAACAATGACAGTATGCAAATAGCGCGTATGCGTACCATACGTGTACTGTCTTCTACAGCCTAATGCCACCGTATATTAATTGAAAAGCTACGCAAGTTTCGACAAGGAACACTAGTACGTTCGCAGATTGATGTAAACAAAAATTGCGCGATAGGCGGAAGCACTCGATGATCGGAACACACAGCCTTCAACGTCACAGACAAAACGGGTCGCAACTTCACGGTAGGAATAGCTGTAGGAGTTGCGGTGAAGCCAAACTGATAGGCCTCGTTCAGCGCATTGAAACTCTGACCGTTCATCGTCGTCATGTAGATATGGCGTATCATCGTGCATAGCTGCTAGGCAGGTTGCACCGTCACGCAGTTTGTTCCCGCTGATTCCCACGTGCCCGCTGCTTTTCACGTCATTTGCTCCGCCACCAGCGCTTGTCCGTCATCTGTGCATGAAGTCAATCCCTCAATCGAACACTCGCGTCTCCTAGAGTTAGTTGGCTTTTGTTTCAGTATCCTCCGAATCCGTGTCTTTGACTGGAATGGCGCACGGCCGCCGTCTTCATTCGCAACATCTGCAGCCGGTCAATTGTCCTGTCGGACCGACCGCGATCTTCTACCGATGTGGGCGCTCTGAATGAGCCTAGGGATACGTTGTATGTGCCTACCTACGTACCTATATACCGTAAGCCGGATAATTACCCCCACTCCGTTGGCTATTGTTTATTTGAGCTTTGTTTTATTTGTTTTATTTGAGCGCTAAGATTGAGTATAATTGAAGTTAGACTACACGAGTGAAGTTAGACCGTTCTACAGGACAGGAGTGCACAAAATTTCAACAAAATCCATCGAAGAACTGCCGAGAAATTAGCGATGAAACGTCGGAAGTTAGCAGTGGCCCACCCCAGTGCCAGTAGACAGAGATGCAACTGACGTGACCAAGAAAACTGCTCACCGCTGAGGCACTGAGTCGTACATAGCAGAGACGGCGACGGCGCTGCAGTTCCAGGAGTGGCGCCCCTCCTTCGGGCAAGCGAAGACGCCGAGCAAAAGGCAAAAGAAGCTAGTTGCCAGCATTGCTCCTGTAGTTCAGCTGGGCACGCATCGAACGTGTGAATGACGCGTTGTTTTGTCAGACGTCTGACTCGTGATGAGGAAACCGCGTTCGAAAATCGGAAGACGCCAATTCGCAGTCACGCACGTCGCCAATTGGCCAAGCGGCTCGAGTCACCAATTCACTGTAGAAAACAAGCGATTCTACGTATGTACCTGCCTATTACTTCTTTTTTCCAAGCCTGTCTGGCGTCTAAAGAACTTGCACTGTACGCAGAAGAAAAGTGCGTCAATCTACCGTAGGCACAGTCATCTTTCCGCCTACATCTTCCTGATTTGTAGTCATCCGTCTTTGCCGTATGGCGAGGCTGGATACCGAGTGATTATACAGAAATCGGCATTCAGTCACCTTCAGTACATGTAATAGTTTATACACCTAGGTCAGACACCGGTTTTGGCTTTGCGGTTCCAAGAGCAAGAAACGGCCATATTATGTAGCAGTACCAAATGTACCTTACTAAATGCAGTGTGTGTGGCACTGAAGAAGCAAGCGCAGTCATTGTAGGCGCAGTTCCGGTCCTAGACGAGCCGCCTGAGAGCTGCGGCATCCGTCGACTCTGACTGCTTCAACTGGATCGTCGTCATCGCTGTGCGGAGGCCCTACCAGGATGAAGGCTTAACTCCTGTACAGTAGATGGGGCGGTCTCTCTCTCTCTCTCTCTTGTACCAACCCCCACTTCAAAAAGTCTCAACGTTCTACCTCCGATTCCAGTCCACCATCTCAAGAATTAACCGCGAAAAAGTTAGGTTTTCGACCCCATCTGAACGGGTTCACCGTTCACGTGCTCGTCCGAACAGTCTCTCGTAGAACTGGATAGCACCAGAAAGGTATTGCTGCTCAATAGTAGCCGGTGTTCCTTTGACGTTGATTGGTATAGCCATCGACATGGCGCAGACGCGACAAGGACAAGCCGGGAACCCGTCGAAAAACGCTGGGTTAGGGAGCTATAACGAATTGCGTGTAGCTCTGCTGACAGTGCAATAAGAGCCAGACTGTTGGTCCGAGTGTACACGGCAACGCGGCGGAAGCGCGCTATTCACTATTGAGCGTGCTCGGTTGAATTGAAGTTCCCGTTTGGTTGGGTCGGCGAGTTGCGGCCGTCACCAGGAGATCAGTAGGGCCGACGACGACGTTCGGGCCGGCGGTACCAGATGCACTGGCTGGGACTGAAGAAGCAGACGTTGTCGCTGTAGACGGAGCGGCTCCGACCGAGACGCGCCGCCAGCAGTCGGAGCCGAGCTGCGCGCCTTCCCGACCGCAGTCGCGCCAACCGCTCCAACAGTTTCGACAGCAGCAACACTCTGCACGAACCCTTTTGGTATCAGATGTTTTAAATGCTGCCAAAAAAATGAGTTGGAAATCGAACCAACTGTTGAAGCAATAGAGTGCACACGCAACCTCTCAGTAGAAAGATGAAAGATGTAAAATGAAAGTTTTCCCAATGATTGGTTCCGATGAACTCAAGTAAGCCGAAGTGCGGCGCACCTAATGCGGTGCCGCGTGTCGTCGTCGATCTCGGCGAGAGGTGGTCCGTTTTTCAGCACCAGCGTGTACTTGACGGTTCTGATCTGAGCCAAGATCGGCGCTGTCATATAGCACACGCATAGCGCAGCGCCCAAGAACACAGAAGAGAAAGCCATCCCTCCGTGAAACCAGAGTACGGAAGCATGAACTCAGACGACGAGGCCGCAGAAGAAAGTGGCAATCACGTGCTTATTATCGGTGTCTTGTGTGACGCACAAAGAAAATTGACCGCGTTCAAAATTGGCGTCAACATGCGCGCCGACGCAACTGGAACCCTGCCAACCTGTTTTCTTCATTTGCCATATCATTGCATGGCTAATTTTAAATCATTGAACGTCAGAAGTTGCTGTTCCGCGTGACCGCCTGTGTGCCGTGCAGACGATTAGAATTCGATGACGTGGGTGAGATGGAGGACTGCTCAAAGGTAGTCAGCGTCCAGCGCGGCTGTCCCCAGGGGGGCGTCCTCTCGCCCCTTCTGTGGTCACTCGTGGTGGATAGTCTTTTGGTGTCACTCGAACGCCAAGGCATTTTCGCTCAGATGTACTCTGACGACGGCGCCATTGTCGTCAGTGGCATGTGTCTCAGCACAATTTGTGCTTTGATACAGCAAGCGTTGCGTTCCACAGACCGCTGGTGCGTGGAGCGAGATTTGGCCATTCAACCGGCCAAGACCGAATTGGTTCTCTTCACGCGGCGACGGAAGCTGCAAGGCCTCCGCCTGCCAAAGCTGGGGAACACTCAGCTACAGCTGTCAAGTCAGGTCAAGTATTTGGGCGTCACGCTCGACGCCAAGCTTACATGGGCGGCGCATGTCTCAAGCAAAGCCGCCAAAGGAGTTCGCGCCTTCTGGCAGGTTAAGAGAGCGGTCGGCTCCAAATGGGGTCTGACTGCCACTGTTGTGCATTGGCTGTACACAGTAGTCGTTCGCCCTATGCTTACCTATGCCGCACTGGTTTGGTGGCCCAGGGTAGAGATTGAAACTGCTCGCATTCAGCTAAGCAAGGTCCAGAGACTGGCGTGCCTCTGCATGACAGGGGCCATGGTGTCGACGCCGACGGCCGCGCTGGAGGTCCTGCTGGGCTTGCCACCGCTGGACGTCGTCGTCAAGGCTTCAGCCATGTCTGCTTGCTACCGACTCAAGCGGACTGGCCAGTGGCGCGGTGCGCGCGGTCCACACTCGCTCATCGAGGGGCAACTACTCGCTGCCGCGCCCGCAGCTGCACTCAGGGCCGACTCTATCGGTCCTGAGTTTAGTTTTGAGATGGACTTTTCCATTAAGGTTCACTCGCGGCAAGAGTGGGCGGCTGGGCGGCCGCCAGAGACGACGATGGCCGCTGTGGCTTGCTACACTGACGGCTCAAGCATTCGTCGCGCTGGCGTCGGCGCCGGCGTGTACATTCCGTCTCTGAACGTGGAGCAATCGATACCGCTTGGTAGAAGTGCAACCGTCTTTCAGGCGGAAGTTTTGGCCATCAGCTACGCTGCCCAGCATCTGGCGGGGCTGGAGGTTGGCGAGGAGGACGTCGCGATTTTCTCTGATAGTCGCGCCGCCCTCCTGGCCATTAGTTCCTGCAAGACGAGCTCTCGTCTTGTACGGGAGTGCAGAAATGCGCTCAACGCTATTCGTGCTCGGAGCATTCAACTGTTCTGGGTTCCAGGACACTCAGGGGTTGCAGGAAACGAACGCGCCGACGCTCTGGCTCGTGCCGGATCGCTGACGCCGTTTGTAGGTCCGGAGCCGGCGCTCGCCGTCAGTCCGGCCTTAGTCCATCAGCAACTCGACGCCTGGAGACGCAGAGAGCACCGCCTCCGCTGGGATGCTCTCCAGTCTTGCCGACAGGCCAAGGAACTGATCGCGGGCCCGTCAAAGGACCTGTCCAGGAGAGTTCTCAAGCTGCCGCGTGCAGTGGCACGTGTAGTGTGCGGTGTGCTTTCAGGCCACTATCTCAATGCGCACTTTCGGCGCATCGGCCTCGCCGACAGCCAAGTGTGTCTCAAGTGCGGGGTGGAGGACGAAACGTGTCTTCACTTCCTAGGGCAGTGCGACGCCCTCGCGGTGTTGCGCCTCAGACTGTGGGGAATGGCGTACGCCACTCCCCAGCAGATTCGAGAGCTCTCTCTAAAAGATGTCCTGGGGCTGTGCCATGCCTCTGGACGCTTCGAGGAGCTCTAAGAGTGAACGTTGCTTTGGGGTATTCTAAATGGGCCTTTCAAAGGCTTCCTAGAGTCGCCCCCAAACCAACAACAACAACAACA
>JASAMY010000755.1:0-16685 GCA_030248085.1 Paralinhomoeus sp. GSCO2_6 | reverse complement strand
ACTACGTATTGCTCAGCAAAACGGCACCAAATCATTCTTCGACCTCTACTCGAGCTTCGGATCGCGACTCCTTGCGCTCTATGGGGACGCGTGCACCGAGGTGAACGAAGCCGTCACCGTCGTTACTCATCAACTGGGTCTAACGCAGGTCGGTTGTTTCAGTTCTTTTTCTTTTTCTACAAACATACCTACCTACTCTTTTGCAACTTCTTGAGAACAAACGCCATCGTTTTAACGACTCATAATTTGCAATTCGTCATAGTTGGTGTAGGTGCAGAGGCACCCATGTTTGTTTATTCACTGTTTGAGTACACCTGTCTTGTCTTGTTGCCAAACAAGTAGGATTTTGTTTCATCGAGGGATCCTGTTGATGTAATTTGATAAAATCGCTACACCAACCTGCGCAAGCGACGCGAGCCGACATTTAAATCCGAATACATAATGGGTACACGCGCTCGTGGGAGGATCCACAGGGAACAACACATGTTTACCGAGTTGTCCTACGCGGAGACGAATCCGATCTTCGCTTCTGTCGAACAGTTACCCCGAACTTCTACCGCATGGTGCCCGGACTGGCTGCGTAGTGGTGCGCCCGGCTTGACTTTCTGCGCAAGTTCAACTGGACGTGAGTGGGCACGATCAAGCAGGTCGACGACAGGCTCTACTCGCTGGTGAGTGGGCGTGGTGAGGCGGCAAGGTAGCGCCGGAGAGCGTCGTCGTCGTTCAGCCGCAGCACGAGGTGCTGACGCAGCTGTTGGAGAACCGCAAGTTTACGACCGCTCAGCACGGCCGAGGTCTCGCGCCGGCAGCGTCGCGACCTGGAGATGAAGGAGGAGCTGCGGCAGTTCAAGGTGCGCGTCGGGGCGGTGAGCGTCACGCAGGCCCGCACGCGCAACGCGCACGCGCAGGCGTCCGACGTGCGCATCTTCATCGCGGACGTGAGCGCGACGCACGCGGTGCGCGTCCTCTGTCTGGCGTCCGAGCTGCGCCTGACGACCGAGGGCGACCGCAATGCGACCGGTCGCGTCTGGCTACTGCCCGCCTACGAGGCCGACCGCTGGTATGAGGCAAGCTGGCGTCTGCTGCGCCGGACGCGCAACACGAGCTGCGAGGACGAGAGCCGACTTCGCGACGCCGTCGAAGGCCACTTCACCGTCAGCTTCGCGCCTCTCGACGACCCGACGTCGACTCGGCGATCGTCACGGGACAGGCGAGTTGGAACAGTCATTAGATGTGTCTTTTATTCGAGTCTAGCGCCGAAATTCGGCAGCTACAGAAAGCCTCGACGGTGTTGTCTGAAGCTCTGCGGCAAAGCCATGACGTGCGAGAGCAAGTTTGTTGGCTACGCGTACGACGGAATTTTGACGTTGTCCGTCGCCTTGAGAGAGCTCATTGATGTTGGTTTTTGTCCTCGCGGCAAACGAAGCTACAGTGTGGTACGGCCGCTCTCATAGGAGCACTGGATCGAGACGGGAACGACTTTTTCGTCTCATCAAGACGACGACCCAGAGCTCCAGGAAAAATTCCGACGCCGCCTGCGTTGGGGTGGACTTCGAGGGAGTGACGGTAGACGATGGCTGCTGACCAATTGCTTCCTCGACGATAAAGTCAGTTGTCGAACAGGGTGCAGTGAGATTCGCTGGCCAGCCGGCCGACAAAGGGGCGACACAAGACGACGAGAACGACAACGAACGCGTCGGATTGGTCACTCTCAACTATTTCCATGGTCAGAGAACCTTCTACTCCTCATGTACACTGTATGGGTACTGTAGCGCGAACGCGATACAAAAACGGCATGCATACTCCTCTTTCTTCAGACGGAAAATATCAGAAAGCTGCAGTTTATGATCTCACAAAAGGAGTGAAGTTTCCAGATCTCAACGAATCGCTTGGTAGGCCGATCTTAGAATGACGGTTTACTTTTCGAAGAGCACTCTGAAGTACATACCGTATACCGCCGCTACAGTATATGTACGTGCAGATGGGGAAACTCAAATAATCTTGTGGCTAACGGCAGGCTGGAGGCCGCCGCTGGACCGTCGGCGTCGCGAGCGCCTGCAGTAGTTCACCAGGCGCTGCCTTGTTGAATGTGATGTCGCTTCTCGCGTTCCTGGGCATCCTCCTGGCGCTCGTCTTCCTCTCCGTCAAACTGCGCTTCCGCAAGCACCGGTACGTCGTTGTTGCGCCACAAGTGCAGCTATTGGCCGTTCCGCTACTTAGTATTGGTGTACCATTTGGCTATCAAAGTACACTGTACGTACTGGTACTGGTACATACGGTACACGTATAGCAAGAGGGCGCGCAGACATCTCAGCGTCAATTCAGATACATCAAAATGTCGAGTCCAAATTTGAACAATCTCATCATCATCGGCACCATACTGAGTTACGTCAGCGTTGTTGCACTGGGTGTCGACGGCAGGGTGATCAAGAACGACGTCGTGTATGTCAGTGAAATGTTGTACAGCTTGATGCGTACCGACCGCATCAAGCTGTACAACATGATGTGTACAATCATGATGGTAGCATATGCCCCGTACCTATACACGTTCGGGGCATATCTCCTGTGATCTTACGCAGTAGGAAACGAGTACGCAGTTCGCAGCACAAGGTGAATCACGGCGCATTGTACTGCAGTGCTGGCATTGGTCTTCGATGTGCTACAGTCTTATGCAATGTTTAGAAGAGAAGTCGCTAGATGCCACCGATCCGACTGCCTGTAAGTTGCCCGCCGAGCGGGGTCCCTGCTTCGGCCTGCAGCCGGCCTACTTCTTCGACACGCGCGCCGCCCGCTGCCGAACGTTCGCCTACGGCGGCTGCGGAGGCAACGCCAACCGTTTCGAGACCGCCGAACAGTGCGCCCGTGCTTGTCTGTCGCCTTCTACCGTCCTTTCTCCTACCAGCACACGGTCCCGGCCAGCTCGCACTGGTCACTAGTCCGCGCTACTGTAGACCGTGATACATTGTATGTACCTTGCATTTTGAGCTGTTTATGCGATTGCTTCTTGCACTCGCCTGAGGTGTACGACCAGCAAAGCATGAGTGCTTTCAGAAAGAGAAAACGCGATACTGGTTCCTGTGAGAAAACCAAGACCATTCAGCGAAATCGACGACGAGAGCGAGGCTACTCGAGAGATCGTGGTGACACCTGCAAACTTTCAAATCAGCGCAGGTCCCCCTTTCCGCGCTCGCTTTGTGGGACTAAAGACAATTCGTTTGCAGAGCCGCAAACTGGTTTCGAGTTGCTGCCTCCACCGCGAAACGATGCAGAATTGCCAATTGCCGTAGAATCGTCGCCAGTCGGAATTGACGACGAAGAACCGCTCGAGAGATTACCGCTGCCGCCTTCCGGTGTCGTTGGGTCGATTGACTTCAGCAGCGGCGCTGGATCAGTACACCCCGAGCCACTAAGGATCGACAGCGGAAACGATCATTTATCCGTTCTCCCGCCACCTACACTACCCAAGACAAGACTCCCAATAAGACCGTCCTTGCAACTGACTTCCGTGCCTGTCGCCAGTAACTTACGTATTTTTCAGCAGCAGCAGTGACGCTTGAACTGTCGCAACGGTGGTTCGAAGGATTTGTCATCATACTGTAAATCCTATAATAGAGCACTCTCCAATGGTACACCCCTTCAAGTTAGGAATAAGCCTTCCGGATAGAGTTAGGAAAAGTTGAAGCACTGGGGCAGTATTAGAGGATTTACGGTATGCTACGCAAAAAAATACATTTCTTGTGCTCTCGGTCTCGGTTTGCACAACATTCTGCACGTTCGGCTAAATGCATTGTGTGTCTGCTGCACGCAGCTCCGCCTGCAAAATTTGTTTTTGTCAGCGTGCCAGCTATCTATAGGAAATCTTCGGCATTTTCAAACGTGGCCCCAGGTCAGTGTCGTTGAGTGCAGAATAATGGTTGGAAATAGCCACAGCGCAGCCGTTCTTTCACTTCGCCCACTACACTTTGTTGAGTCGCCGAAAGCGCGCAAGCAGCGTCGGCTCTGTCGCCGCCGCCTCCGCCCCAGTCTCCAGTAGGCTTCTAGGCGGCCAGCTGTTTCTCCCCGGCCTCAGCCGGTTGCGTCGGCTGAGGTGAGTCGGCCGACGGAAGCTGCCGGCGAGCTTCTTCTGGGAAGGCGGCTTAAATTTAGTGCGACGACCGAAAAGCGGCGTCATGGCGCCGTTGAAGCTGGGCGACTTCCAGGAGGAGATCGACGACACGACCAGGTGGTGGAACTCCTATCCGATCAGGTGATCAAGCTCTGATCGGGCAAATCAGTTTTGTATGCTCTTGCGACGTTGCAGGCGATTCAGCACGTTGGCGCGGCCCCTGCCGACGTACGACACGTACGTGAGCGGCGTGTTCGAGCGGCCGCGCAAGCTGGGCCGCAGCGCCTCCTACACGAACCTGACGTTCGTGCGCGAGGCCGACCACGAGCGGCCCGTCCGGCGCTCGCCCTCCGTGAGCGCGCTCGCGCCCTCGCACGCGCTGCCCTACGACCTCCGCGTGCCGCATCGCTACGTCACCAGCGCGCCCGTCTACAAGCCCGACATGGACCGCTGGCGCGTCGTCTCTCGAACCCGTCGAATCCAACTTTCGGTCGACAACGCTCTAGGTACAACAGCACGTACGCGGCGACGCGCCAGTGGGAGACGTTCAAGTCTCTGGGCCGGCCGATCGCGAACCCGACGCCGCCGCTCGTCCGCAGCACGCACGTGCCCTACTACACGATGGCGACGCGGCGCCTCTTCTACGACGCGCGCAGTCACCCCTCCGACAGGCACGCGTGTGGTCACGTTAGCGATCTCTTCGTCGTCAGACGCCTTCGTCGTCGTCAGGCTGGGCTATTTGGGCGGCTGGGAGCGGCACAACCGCGAGTACGTGGGCCGACGCCTCCGACTGGACGACTTCGCGGCCAGGCTCGTCCACACGGCCTACGAGGCGGGTCGGCCGAGTCAGCAGAAGTTCGACCGCCACCTCCTCCGCGGCTCGGCCGCCTTCCTGCCCGAGGCGGCGGGGACGCCGCGCGCCTACAACCAGAAGCGCGCCCACCACGAGCGCTACGTCTACAAGATGACGCACAGACCCAACATCTTCTGGCCCACCTGATGCTACTGATCGCTGCACCCCCCCCCCCCCCTCACTCGAGTTCGATGCTACGCCACAGACGCTCTTCGTTCTCCATAACTGCTAGCGCTTTTTTCTTCACTCGCCACGAATGCCAACCACACAAACCAACCTTGTATACAGTGGCGCGAAAGACGTAGATGATACCAGTACGATCAAAATGAGTGTTTTTTAGTGCGTGACGGACAAGAAACGGAACATTATGAAAATCTCGGAACTACAGCTATTTGCATAATTAATAAATTTGCATAGTTGCATAATAATGACAAATATTGTGTGCAATCGCTCCAAGAACCGCTCTATTTCGTTTTCGCTGCATACAAAGGCAGTAATAAATAATGTCCACCAACCTGCCAATGCATGATATTCAAATGCACTCAATCATTATAAAATGTTTTCAAATACAAATGTGCTTTGGAGAACGCTATATCAACAGTACCTTGTACAATGTGTATTAGGGTCTTTAAGCCGTTAAAAGCAACTCGGCTAATCGGCTCTTTCACCGAGAGCGAGCTGCGCATGACTCGAAAATCGTTCAACGGCGAAGGCCCATTACGGTAGCGGGGAAGTGTTGTTCTGTTGATGTGCGAAAGCGCAAGATGTACAACGTGGAGCAGCAACAACGGGCGTCAGCCCCGTTAGCAGTCGAACTGCACGGGCGCTCGTTCGGCTAACAAGAGCGGCCGGGCAGGAACCGCGCTCCGGAGCCGCGCAACAGTTGCGTCGAGGCGAAGTTAGACGAGGGCGCTTTTTGGGGAAGCCGAAACTTCCACCTTCCGGCGCCACGCCAGAGACGGAACCTGCTGGCTTTGGGACGGCGCCGCCGATGACTGCAGCCGCGGGCGGGTAAGCGCCGCCTTCCCAAGCGGACGGACGAACGGGCCCCGCGATTAAAATTAGACTCTCGTCTGATCCCGAGAGAGAGAGAGAGAGAGAGAGAGAACTATAGATACGAGTTGTTCAGGACAATTCCGCCAGCGCCCCCGCCGCCGCCGCAGCTCAAGAGTGGCGCCTGGAAACACGATCAGAGCGTGACTCAGGTACACTGCCTCGGCGCCAGTGCGATTAGGCACATACAGTAGGCTCATGGATCGTACGTAGACTGACGTCATAATGACGCGTCTGGCATTGCTTGCGCAGAGATACCAACAGGGTTTTATGGTAGCATAACTTGTGCATGTAACGTACTATGTACAGGGTGTTTTTTTTAAATTAACCGATTTGTTTCTTGAATAACTTTTGATTTCCTTATCGGATTTTTACGAAATTTGGAACACAGACGCCGAACGCTTTGGGATTTTGTCTAGAAGAGGAATCATCGAAATCGGATGAGCCTTCAAAAAGTTATGACCTTTCAAATTTGAAGTACGAATTTGCGGTTGCGGGTCAATGATCTAGGTGCAATACATGCACACTGCAGTCAAACGCCTGTCGTCTACGGCCGCCTCCAGCAAAACTTCTGGATTTGTGCGAAATTTCATGGGCTACATGATAATGATGCCCGTTTTGAGCCGGTTTTGGAATTTGCATTACAACAGTGGCGAAATTCAAAGTCAGAGCTAAAAACGCGCACTGCTAAAGCATTCCACTGAAAATTTCAATTGAACGTCTGAAATGAAAGACAGAGACACCACATTTGTTGGAAATGTCCTGAAGGTTGTTTGACCCAATTATGCGGATGGGCCAGCTTTCACGCCGCAGCAGTGGCAGGCCCAAATCTGAAAATGCACTTTTTTGCTCAATCTCATTGGAAAAGGTTTGGAGGTCCGTTTCTGAATAAAATTTTTGAACAGAAGCATAAAAAAGGTGGTGTAGAACTCCCTCGACCTACTCTTTCGATTGGCGTTGAGCAAATTGCTCTCTGTCATCGAACCAACCTACACCTTGAGTCACTGCCTGGCAAATTCGGACTTCAAATTTGAAGGGTCATAACTTTTTGAAATCTTATCCGTTTTCGATGATTCCTCTTCTAGACAAAATCCCAAAGCGTTCTGCGTCTATGGTCCAAATTTCACAAAAATCCGATAAAGAAATCAAAAGTTATTCAAGAAACAAATCGGTTAATTTAAAAATACACCCTTTACATGGGACTTTAGCACAGCATTTAACATTTTAGCAAGTTTGATATTTCGAACAGGTATTTTCTAAGATTGTATTAGTCTAGCCAAAAAGAAAGCGAAGGCAAAAACGTATCTGGTGTTTAGCTGAGCCAGAGCACTTCTGCTTCTTCTACACTTCTGCATGCTTTCGCGCAACATACGTATGTGTATGCAAATTTCCAATACCGTATCTGGATGTCTTTCTTCTACGTCAAGCCTTTCCCAACTCCACTCCTTTTATAACTTCATTCATAAATCCTATTATTTACTGTTCTGAATGGCTGATGCGTTCTGTTCTAGAACGGCCCAAGCGTAGGGTTGGGCCCTACCAACAGCGGAGGCAGCAACGCGAGGGAACGAGTTGTGATTGACGGCGCCGAAGTGCCAAGGGCGATAGCCGCGGCCTTCAAGGAGTCGTCGTCGCAGAAGAAGCCCTTCAGCTACTTCCCCGGTGGCAGAACGCCCACCGACCTGCTCGAAGGCAAGAATCCCTCGGAGATTCGACTCCAACAGCGGGACCTTCTCAGCAAATCGCCCGTTTCCCTGCCCAAGGTGAGCGAATGCCAAAAGGCGACTTATTGGAACAGATGCTGGAAAACGCGTAAGTACTGTACCTACAGTGCGTACAACTATGTGCCTAGGTTCTGCCACTGGTGACGGACCAACGAGCCGGGGAGGCGGCGGCGACGATGCCGACCGCAGCGCACCTGCAGTACAACAGCCCCATGCACTTGTACTCGGACGGCAGTGCGCGCGAGGCGTTCGCTCAGCAAACGGGTGGCCACACCTCGGCCTTCATCGGCACTGCCAGGTACATAGGCTGTCAGTTCACGGACGGTGCTGATTTTCTATTGCCCTGCAACGGTGATGTTCGGTAGGAGATTAACATTTGACCTGCAGGTCATCAGATTAACATTTGAACTTTTGGTCGTAACTTGCAGGGCACATCTTTAGTAATTGTTGAATTCCATTTGTTCCGCGTACAAACTAGAGTCTCAGCTCAACTTAAAATCTCCCTATAAATTGTGTGATTTGACCGACGAGCTCTTGCTTTTGAAACCACCTTGCCACTGTAGTTTGACTTGACGCGCTCGAGATGTCGCGTCAACAAAACTGCCGCATTCTGAGCAGCCCAAAACAGTGGACGCCCCACCAGTCGGCAACGTATCGTGCACTCAAGCAGGAGGAGGAGGCGTCGACCCAGCAAGGGCAAGCGGTGCAGCCGCACAGCGCGCGCCTGGACGCCGACTACCCTCGGTACCAGGGCTTCGTCGATGCCCGCGTCCAGTCGCCCAGCTTCCGCCGCCTCCAGCTCTCCAGCCTCCACGACCGCAACGGTGCGGCCGCCCACCGCTGACAGGCGGTTGTGGTTGTTGTTGGATTAAGGGCAACGGGAGGGGGCTAGCCCCTAACGGCGCACACACACCTATCGCTCTTCATCGAGCTCCTATAAAGCTACTATGCTTCCTGTTTAACAGGTCCATGTGGGCAGGGGCCTTGCCCCGAGGACAGTGCCGCGGAACAGGTTTGATGGTGACCCGGTCCGTAGTGCGTCTAGTCTACTGCGTGAGGTCCTAGACCCCTGCGTCCTGCTCTCAGAGTACGTACTGACTCAGCAGCGCGTTTCTCGGGAATACGTATCAGACCGCAAGGTCTTGCTTCTACTCGTTTGAGCCTCCAGTAGAGAGAAGGTCCACTGGAGAGGTCGTGATGGAGGTGGCCTGGTGGTCTCCGCTTGGGCCCGCGGACGCCTTGGCCTGAGGCCGTTGCCGCTGGAGGTTCAGTGGAGGACGCCCTGGTCGCCTTCACCACCGCCCTAGCCGTGGGATACCTGATCAAATACCTAACACTAGGTACTAGTCCAGCCTAGCCACCTAGTCAATTTAAACCGCCGGACGGCGCGTCACTCCTGTTAAGCCGTTTCTGTTGAACGGCAATTTCCCTACCAGGTGGTCCTAAAGGCCAGCCTGCTCCGAACACCACCCAACGGCAGGTCTCGTACCTCCTCCTGTGGGGTGGAACCATTTCTGTTTACGGCTGTTAGAGAGTATATAGCGCCCAAGCGCGGACGCTCTCTGCTCCGGCGTCGGCGGCCTCTGTCGTCGCCGTCAGAGCCGGCCCGAGAAAAAGAAGAAGAAGAAGGGCAACGCTAGGAGGCCGTCAATGCCCCATAAAGCATACATACCCATCTCCACGACGCCTTCCCGTCTAGAGCCGCATAATTAGCCAAGGACATTCGGAATAACCCCATCTGTAATCTAGGGCAGCGGCGGCACGAAAAAATTTATCGAGAAGGAAACCTTCGATCTAGTGGGAGTGTGGGACTAGTGGGTCCATCGAGAATCGAACCCAGAACCGTGCGCTCAAGAGGCCGATTCCTCTACCTCTAGCTAGGCCATGCGCATGCGCTGCCCCTGCTGACAGGCGACGCTTGACGTTCCCCTTTAGTAGACGAGTCTTCCTCCAACGCAGCGCACGCGGAGCCGCCTTCTCGGCCCCACTCGACGCAGCAGCACTACGGAGACGGCGGCGGTCGAGCGACGTGGGACGAGCCGCAAGACAGGGACCACCCGCTCGACCCGGCCTTCGCGCAGAAAATTGCTCAAGCCGAGGCGCCCCACGTCCCGGCGGATCGAGTGCGCTGACCTTTGATGACTTGAAATTGAAAAGAACCTCTGGTGCCACAGTTGAGAAGCGATTGCCGATTTTTAAAGTACGGAGAAGTTTTCTTTACGCACTCTTGCTGAAAGTCATCTTGTAGATCTTCTTGTTCTTGTTCTTAGACCAAAGGTCTTTTAGCTCGAATTTTTTTGTTTTTCTGATTTTTATAATTTATTTTGTACCTACAATGTATAGTTAGCAGTTTGGGTATTATGTATGCTAAATTTTGGGACGAAAGTTGCGGTACGTTGTGTGTGTGTGTGTGTGACATTACATTGTACATTAACCGAAGAACCTTTTTAGACACCTTCTTGGGTGCAGGCAGCGAGGTCGAAGCAGCATCACTGGAGTCGCTCTATAGACGACCCCACAGACCACAGAGAACGAGTGCGGCTTTATTAGACTCCAAATCTCGCAGGTTTTTCTAAGCACCTGATGTTCAGGAATACAGAGAGCCGACTCCCACGTGGGCCTCCAAGGCGCCGACACGAGCGGACGACGACAAATGGCTGCACTACTACGGCGGCAATCGCCTCGAGTTCGGCGGTGCTCCGCGCGCCGACCATCCTCATCGGGTACGGTACTTTTTTTCCTACGGATAGCGAGAGAGTCGAGAAAGCGATTTCTAGAAGACACCGACGAGAACGGTGCAAGCGGAGTCGAGCTGGCGCGGCGGTTACCAGTTCGGCGGTGCCGACTACGCGGCGGCCGAGCAGAGGAGGCATGAAGGCGGCGCGATGGTGGCGCCGCCGGGCGTCAAACACTTCGGTCCGAGGGCCAAGAGTCAGGAGCCGGCGGCCCATCACGCGCACGAGCCCTGGCTCAAGCTGGCCACCGCGCCCTCCATCGACCCCAGGATCCACGGCGAGGTTCGCAAGCACGCACGCACGCACGCACGCCGCAGCCCCTAGCACATCAGTTCCGACAATCAGCACTTTAGGTGGGCGAAACGCTGAGCAATCAGCGCATCTACCATGAGCACGAGCCCGACCGCTCCTCGTTCGGCCTTTACTTTGGAGGCCCGGGCGGCGGCGGCCAGCGCTGGAGTCACCACCACCGACACGTGCAGATGCAGCGCTCGGCCAGCCACGATGCCGACAAGAACAAATTCTTCACCAGTGGCTCCTACGCTCCTCGCAAGCCTTACTACCCGTGCGTTTCGAACACTGGAACGTATAAACATTTATCCGCCGCATTGCTGGCTCGTCGCTCCAGAGGCAGACATACTGACCGCAACGCCGTAGTGGCCAAAGAGACGCCGCCGTTCGGCGCGCCGGGCGCTGTCGACGGCAGCTACGTCAAGACGGCGTCGTCGTCGTTTCGCCAACCGTCGATGTGGGGCCGAGCGCCGACGACGCCTGCTCGGCAGAGGCCATTGTCCTACAGCGGCACCACGCAGCTGGACCAGCACAGCTACGGATATCCGCAGCAGCAGCAGCAGCACGCGCGCGCCTCCAAGGAGGTGTCGATCCCGTCGCTGGTGAGCGGCGAGGCGGAGAGGCCGGCCCCGCCGCCCGTCGCGCCACCGCACTGGGCTCGAGCAGCCGAGATCAAGCAGAGCCAGTGGCAGAGCGGCCAAGTCGACCAGTCCTTTGAGAATCGTCGAGTCAGTCGCGCGCGCCGACCCTCACCGGGCACGACTGGACTCTAGGCGGCCGTCCCACTTGCAGGCGGCTCGGGAGCATCTGCCGACGTGGTCGCACGCGGCGCAGCGCAAGCGCGAGATCTGGGAGAGCCGAGTCAACCGGATGGACACCGCCGACGGCTCCAGACGCGTGCCCTTCGAGCCGCCGCCCTTTTGGGTGCGCCGAGCGGAGCAGACGCAGTCTCTCTGGAGGAGCGAGGCCGAGAAGCAGCAAGGTGACGACTTCGTGAAGTCGTTGACTTTTTTACTCGCAAACACACGTGTTGATCCAACTCAGACGTGCAACGACACGGTGGCGACGCTCGTCAGCAGCATCTCGGCGGCTACGCGAACTCGATGGGCCAATCGTACGTAAAGCAGCAGCAGGAGCAGCAGCAGCGAGCGGCGGTGACGAAGGCGCCGTTTGGCTCGTCGGAGCCGCCAAAGAGGCTCGTCGACGGCCAGCAGAGCTCGTGGCGCGCGCAGGCGGAGAGCGAGGCGCTGCGCGCGCACCGGCTGACCGAGCAGCCCGTCTGGAAGGCCGAGGCCGGCGGGGGCGGGGGCGCGCCGTCGACGGCGAAGGCGCTAACGTCCGGCGCATACACCGACGACGAGGGCCGTCGGGTCACCTACTCGAAGGAGGTGTTCAGCAGCGCCGACGACGGCGGCGCGCGCTACGACTCGCTGGCCGAGCAGGAGAGGCGCATCCTCGACGAGCCCCTCCAGCCGGGCGTCATCTCGCGCCACGTCACTACCAAGTACTACAAGCGCAACACCGTCACCAACTCCACGACCACCGTCGAGGGCGGCGCCGGCCACGCCCGCGGCGCCGAGAGCGCGCTGCCGCTCTACAGCGGCCTCCAGCCGCTCACGACCCACCGGGCCGGCAGCTCGCACCGCGAGGTCTCGCGCGGAGTCTCCGATTTCTGACAGTCGAACGCCTAATACTGCCTACGCACCTTTAGTATTGCTCTAGGGTCGCTGGTGTAGGAGAGGCTAGGACGGACAATGACGCACGCAACGAGTGATAATAATGCATGCTCTGTAGTTAGACTTAATTACGTTGCTTTTGTGCTCGTGAGCGTGTGAGCGTGAGCGCTTCCTTGACTGTAGCGAGAGTTGCACATACGGACGAAATTCACAGGCGTGCTGTGACGACCGGGAGCGACAACGCCTGCACAACATATCACAACACCTTGTAGACCTGTCGAGATTGTTTACGAGACCGGTATTTGGCACGGGCGACAAGAGCACGACTAGTGATCGGTCTCCTGGAACATGAGACAGTGTGACCGAGAGCGGCCTACGAGACGACGCAGGCGCGCGAGTCCTTGACGGTGTTGGCGGGCGCCGACTTGGCCGTCTCCGAGTGGCCCGTCACGGTCGCCGGGCCGGGGTTGTAGAGGGAGGCGCGACTGCGGTTCCGCTTCAGGTTGTCGAACGTGCGCCGCGAGACCGCGACGCGACTCGGCGCCGGCGGCGGCGCCGCCGACGACAGAGTCGACGCCGTCGTCGCCGTCGAGGGCAGGTTGGCGGGCGCCGAGTGGCTGCTCTGCTTCGACTCGTCCTGCACGAAGGCCGCCGCGCCAGCCGCCCTCGCCAGCGTGGGCGCCTCGGCGTAGGCGCGCGCGGCGGCCGGCAGCGTGGCGGTTCCCCGGCCCGAGCTGGCGCCGGATGGGTCGTCGCCTGAATGCTACTCGACGCCTGAACCGGCCCTGCTTCCGAACCGGTTTTCGCGTATAAAAGGCAGTTTGCGGTTGTCGTCACGTGTTCTACTCGTGCTGGCGTGCGGGTGCCTCGCTTCCTGTGCCCGTGTCGGACCGAAACGTGTGCGTGTAGTGTGTGGAATTCATCAGCGTCCGCTGACCCCCTCCCGAATTGTAGCATTCCAGGCTTTCCAGCAATCCGTTCTCTAGAAATCTCGATGCAGTTAGACGGAGTGGTAAACAAAACGTTGAGCGTTGTTTGCAAAAGATACGAACACGGTTAGCTGCTATATATGAAAGAACTAAACGCGTTGTTAACCCCTTAAGCGCCAGGACACAAAATTCCACGAGGACACAGCCATGTGTGTCCTCGTGAACTTCGTTTCTAGATGTATTTTGGGAACTGATTAAAAAAGTGTCCATTTTGGCAGTGGACTAGAAACAGAAGGGGTTGAACTAGAGACAGTGATGATGATTGTGATGTGCATTATCGAAACTAGAAACGGTGCTCGTCATGTGAAATGCTCATTGTTTCTTGAAAATATAGATGCAGTGTGACCAGAAATTTATTATTTGGGGGCGCTTGTGTGACGTGTGTGACGAATCCATTCTCCAGCATGTCCAAGATGAGTGGAATGAAAAAGACGAAGAGACCGGCTCGTCCTAGCAGTGCCCCATCAGCACATGTGCCAACAAGCACAGTTGACTGAGACAGTTCTCGACATTGAGGAACAGTTCAGTGCTCTGCGGTGTGGTTGCTTTGTTTCTAATCCCGCTACTGCGCCAACTGTGATGACAGATACATTTCTAGAGACAAGGCGAGGCGTTGCAAGCAGCGCATCAAGAACATGAAAGAAGAGCTGCAGAAGCTCCAAGAACAGAACACTCAGCTAGGGCAAGATAAGTCAGAGGAGCGAGACGAATGGCGCGCCATCTCAGCTAAGCTGAAAGCCTGCATGGACCAGAACAAACAGTTGCAGAGCCAGCTGAAAGAAGTGGTACTAGAAACAGTGCCTGCTGGTGGCTCTGCATCAAAACTTGATGAGCTTTTAATGAGTTCATCAAGTCAGCAAGCTACATGGTTGGCTCGGACCACCAGGGGCCGGTGTACTACAACTGTAAGTTGCAACCTTAATGTGCACCTAGAAATGTCAAAGACTGTAGCTAGAAACACCCTATGCCTCCGCCCCACCTACAGTCACCTTTGGCGCGATGATACGTGGATGTTGGATGCTGCTCTGACTGAGCAGCCCACCTTCATCCAGGACTGCATCCAGAGAGGGCTGGTGGCGACAAAGGCGAACAGGCTACCCCAGCGAGTACATCCATTCAAATGCCACAAACGTGCTGGTACACTGTGTGAGCCAATGCACAGGCTGTCAAAGAACAAGTGCTGGAAGTGATCTGCAACATGGTCACCCAGCACTAGAAGTGAGGCCTCAGCTACAGTGGCACGAAGCAGGGGCGCTGCCACAAGAAGCTCTCACTTTGTCCTGAGCTGTGTCCATCGAAGGCGCAATATGGGAAGGAGAGTGGTATGCACCTAGAAACGTTTATTTTTATGCGCACAAGTGGAACATGAAATGACATCATGCATAGGACTACCATCGTTCCCACCTCTCCAAGATGGCCGTAAGCTTGCGAAGCCTTGTTGGAGCGACAGGGACGCCGAAAAGTTGCTGAGAGATGAGGAGGAGATGGTCAAGAAGGCTGAATCGCAAAAGGTTCTTCGGCTGAAGCCACCAGCTGCTGGGGTAAAAAAAAGGGTTCAAACAAGGCTGACGAAAGGTGTGTGGCACTCTGTTTCTAGGTCTGCTGGGCTGGGCTGTCTAGGTGTCATGCTTGTACTTCTCAATTTTTTTAGCTCAGCTGCTGGCTCGCGCGCATCAGTCAAAGTCAGCAGCAGAAAGCGCAAAAAGGCAGCCTCATCCGGCACCGAGCAGGGCTATGCCAGCGAGCTGGAAAAACTTCGTTGGTGACATGTTTTTGTGTACTGTGTGTGAGCAAACAGTGCAGACCCAACACTTGTGTCACACGTTTCTAGGACCACACCCGAAGATGCCTCCACTCAGGGTGGGGATGAGGAACAAACAATGGCTGCAGGGCACGCTCCCCCTAGTGCAAAAAGCGCAAAAATACCTGCGACGATTCACAAACACAGGTTCCTGACCGCTGACAGTTCTGTGTCATGTTTCTGGTATTTTTCATGATCAAGTTATTTCATTGTAGGGGAAACGATTGCACTGAGCTGGATGGACAACACGCTCGTGACATTTGTGACCTCCATTTGTGAATCTACCGAATCGGCAACATTCTGTACTAGAAAAGGAAAGGATAGCCGGGGGCAGCTGTTCAAAGTACAGATTGCCCAACCAGCATGCGCTGCTGACTACACAAAGAATATGGGAGGAGTTGATGTGCAGTGAGTGACTACATAATGCTTCTAGAAACAACAATTACCAATTGTACTGTTCTTCAGTGACCAGCACTGCGCGCAGACGAAGAATCACCACCGAAGTCAGCAGTGGTACGTTTCTGGCGTCTTCCTACAAGGACTCGACTGGGCTGTTTCTAACGCGGTGGTTCTGTACAATGACTTTAATGCAAAAAAGATCCGCCAGTGTGATGCCAAGGGCATTCTAGCAACATAACTCAAGGACTACGTGCTGCACCTGCTGCGCAATGCCGAGGGGTCGTCAAAAGAATCAGACGATGATAACGATGATGGGGAACCACCAGCCGATTCCTTCAACCCAACTGAACAGGCCCCAACTCAACTCTCAGAGAAGACAGTTACAAACTTGCGACTCGACTCCGTGGGCAATTACCCTAGAATTTACCTGGGAAGAAGAAGAGACTGCGTTGTGCACAAGCAGCGTGTGCAGACAAAATACTTTTGCTGCAAATGCAAAGTATTCTTATGTGATAGAGGCTGCTTTGGTAGATTCCATACTAAGAGACACTACCTCTATGAC
Organism: Paralinhomoeus sp. GSCO2_6; assembly: GCA_030248085.1. Classification (NCBI taxonomy): domain Eukaryota; kingdom Metazoa; phylum Nematoda; class Chromadorea; order Monhysterida; family Linhomoeidae; genus Paralinhomoeus; species Paralinhomoeus sp. GSCO2_6. The sequence continues at coordinate 497 of JASAMY010000755.1, read as the reverse complement.
GACCCCAACATAGCAACACCCACAACTAGAAACACTGAACGGTTCTAACTGTTCCTCAGACACCTGTCTGTGCATGTGTGCATATTTGCAGCTGTCTTTCGCTTTGACTACTCATGCTCGTGGCTAGAAACAAGTGGTGTGGTGTGGTCTCATTGGTTACTCGCGGCACTCAACCTCACTGCACCAAACACTGCCACGAAGATCACTGACAGGCTCCTGTGCCAAACTTATGTAACTTCTTCCTGGAGGTACAGTTGTGGGACTAGAATCAAAAAATGTATAAGTGTGAATTTGTCCAGTACAAATGGGTGCCTTGTTCCTAGATGTATTTTGGGAACTGTTCCAAAAATGTGGACCAGCTGGTTCTTGTACAAACATCATATTTACTAGAAACGACCACACATTTTCTAGAAATAGTCACTAGCTCTAGAAACGGAGGGTCACGAGGACAGACATTTTTCGAAAACGCACCGGTGCGTGTCCTGGCGTTTAAGGGG
>JASAMY010003480.1:0-16695 GCA_030248085.1 Paralinhomoeus sp. GSCO2_6 | reverse complement strand
TTCGTTCAGTTCCTGCTCTGCTTGTTCGACCCTTCTAAAAGATAAAAGTGAGATGGAAAAAGTGCCTCAGTGCCTGTAGCGAGAGAGGTGAATAGGTTTGGGGGCCCAACTTGACATCCCCTCCCCGATTTTCCAAGATTATCACTACTGTCTAAAACGATAAAAGTGAGTAAATGTTGGTGTCAAGTGTTGGGTGTCTAGCCATAAAACAGCTAAATAACACCGTTTCAACGCTACTTACACCATTTGACCAAAAAGTACCATCTAACTCAAAAATGGTCAGCTCCGCCCCACTTTTTGCTCCAACCCCCCCCAGAATTCTGGCCATTCTCCCCCCCTCTTCCAGACCCGGTTACGGGTATCGTTCACACTCCATTTTCATAGAAAGTACCTATTACAACGCTATCTTTGGTAAACAATTCCCCATTCTGAGAATTATCCGTTTTTTCTCTGCCCCCGGCCGCTCCCACTCGGCCTGACCCAGATACCGGCATACCCGTAGGCGCCTAGTGTTCGATGGCATCCCTGTAACTGAGTCTGGCAGAGTGGCAAGTTAGCTGGCCGATTTTCAAGGGTCTGCTACAAGAGACAAAAAGTGGGGGGGGGTAGCTGGCCATTGTAGAGTTATAATGGTACTTATCATCTTGAGAGGAGTGGATTATTAAAAAAGATGCAACAGTATTATTAGCTGTTTTATTGGTCATATAACACTGAAAAGCGCTGAAAAACACCAACAGTTACTCACTTTTATCTCGTTCAGCTGGTTTTGGAAGATCCTTGGGAAAATTAAGTGGGGGGGGGGGGGGTGGGGGGGAGTTTGGGGGGTGGTTTGGACGAAAGACTGGTGGGGCCAGAACACCGACCACCCAGTTACAGGTTATGAAATGATGGGCACATTCACTGACCCGGAGCTGGTAGGTGGCGGGCATCTCTTTGAGGTTGAACTCGGCCACGGGCACGCCCCTGGCGGCCACCAGCGGGGCGAACGCGCCAGCCGGCTGCACCCAGAGAGCTCGTGCCGATCTGAACACGAGGCTAGGAGGAGGAGGCCAAAGCGAGAACCTGCGAGCGTGGATGGGACACGCACGACGAGACAGAGGTCGCACTCCTGCAGGTGGTGGCACGCCCCTTGGCCGACCGCGCACTAGCGCCTCGCCCGGAGTCACCGGCGCGGGCGAGCCAGCGCCCCGGCACAGCGAGGGCGAGGCGACGCCCACACGGACGCGTCCCGCGACTACGCCTGCGCAGAGGAGAAAACGACTCCACGTCCCAGGTGCCCAGCGAAGCTGCCACGGTCATATCTGGCTGATCCCAGACGGTTTGACATCGAAAGGTACCGATTAGCTTTCTCTTCCCCAGGAACCGCCCCCCGCCACCAACTGTGCCCTGGGCCCCCCGCAGATCCAAAACAGGTACCAGTCACGCTGACTCGAGTGTGCTCATACATGTAACTAGGACAGGTTCTAGTCAAGGTGAGGTGGGAAGAAATGAATTAATTTTAGAATTACGGTCAGGACTTTTTATGTTTATAAAATCTGTCCTGGGGGGTGCCACCCTCCGCAGTCAGCAGAATTCTCCTCCCCTCCCCAAACCGTCCCCCAAGAGCGGTGCTGTTTCCTCTACTTCAGTGTTTGTCCTCAACCGGCTGATAAGCGTTATATTCCAGTTGACACGATTGCGTTGCGTCCACTGCACCCACTTTGGGGGTGAGGGGGCACCCCTGCCCACCAGCGCCGCACAGATGGGGCTGTCACGGTTTTCCTCAACACAGCCACACTTTGTACAGCGGATCTCCGGAACAAAGAACCTGAAGTTCAAGTGGAGTAGAGGGCGCACTTGAACCAGAGGTGCTGATTGAGTCTGGAGGTCAAGGTTGGGGGGAGGGCTGGGCATCAGGGGGGGGGGGGTTCAGCCTACTAGAACAAAAGCCAGGGAGAGGAAATTTATCAGGATTGGTTAGAATGGACATTTCTTTGCTCATCAATTGCACTGAATCTGAATTACCGCAATTGCCTGGGTAAAAACATGTGCTAGAGGCTGGCAACAACCCTGCAGCGTCGTCAGGCGTTCGTCGTTAACACGACGTCAACCTGAGTGACATCACCAGTCTTGGCCCAGCACCCTGACGTGTAGGGGTGGCGACTCAGCAGCGGCGACCGATTCCTCCACCTGCTTGCCCCTTGACCGCCCACGGTCCGATTTCAGCAGCCCGGATGAAGGTAGTCATCCACCTGATGGATAACGGGCGCGGATCAAGGTGCCCCCGCCACTTCATCCCGCCAGCCGGAGCAGAGCAAGGCAAGGACGCTGCAGTCGGCTCAGCCGTTTCGACAACAACAGGTGCACCTACCCTACCCCACTCCTTCCAAACTGTTTCACCTTCATCGCCAGACACCAATGAGCAGCCAATGCCACCTACGCGTCCTCCCCAAGTTCACGGTTGGCCGTTGATCCATTGTCAACCATGCATAGTGCTCAAACATACCGTGAAGCTGGAGCGCGTTTTGACTGCCAGCTATCTGGTGCAAGTCATCGATATTCTGGTGGTATCGCGCTGCTGTTCCTCCGAGGCCGACAATTCTCCGTTCAAACTCCGCCGACGCTTGTCCCGCCTGAGCCGATTTTGGGGCGTGGATGTCATAGAAATTATTCATAATCTGCACAATTTAAGTGATTATACAGATTCAGGTTCCTTCAATAGCACGACTTCGCGTCGGTGATGATAAAATTCCCAAACGAGCGAGGGGATCCGTGTCAAACGCGGTCGGCGAAAACCAGAGTCATGCGTCAGTTCCTCCAGAGCCAGCCCTGGGAAACGTCGGTATACCGCTTCCGCACTGATTCCAGCACTCCCGCTTGCCGTAAATTTGGTTTATTGCGACGCCTGTTAATTAAATAAGCACCAGATTCAGGGCGTGTGGACGCCCTTCGAAACATGTTGGAGGCGTTGCTGGGTGAAATGCAGGCGTGCGCGGCATGAATACATGCTGCAAAGAGGCGTACGTGTCGGTGATTAAAAAGCCACAAGAGAGGGTGAGGTGGGGGGTTGAGGAGGTCTTAACCATCCCGGTTGGAATGCGCCAATCGGAAGAGAATTTGAAGAAGACTTGTCAAAGTGGAAGATTTCGCACCAAAATAGCATGAAATAAATTATTTCGTCAGGAAATGTACAAACAACACCTGAGTGACCTGTTAAGTCATTTCAACCCTTGGTACATGGTAAGGGATTTTGAAGTAGAGAGAGGGTCTGAGAAAGACTAGAGAGAGCATAGAGATACTCAGATTTGAAGAGGAGGGGTTCCCAGAAGGAAAAAAAAATGTTCAAATCATGCTGATGACACTTTGGTGAGAAGATGAGTCAGAACTGCCTTAAATCAGCTATAGATAGCATTTCTCACTGTTTTAAGGCAAAAATACGCTGAGAAGGCAGAAAGTACACTCTTGTACAATTGTCGGCAAGTTGAAAAACTCCAAAATTCTGGGGGGGGGTCTGAGAGTGGGTAAGGGTAGGAGGTGGCTGGGGGCGGCAGCCCCCCCCCAGTTACATGTATGGTCACACTAAATAAAAAGGACACAAAACACATATCACCAATTTTTCAATAATGAGAAAGGAGCACACAGACTTGTCAGGGATGGCGATGGCCAGGGTGCTCCCAGAAAGCCAACAGCCTTGGCCAAGAGGTATGTGGATAAATTTCCCTTTGGTTGAGTGGGCTGGGGGGCCCCAGACTTGGGGGGGGGGGCTCCGCAGCAAAAGGCGGGGCAGATGGACGGAATGCGATAAAAAAATTTCACCAAAATTGCGCCTAACCACTTTTTGCTAACAAAAAGGTTCAAAATCTGGTGGCGTTGTTTCGCCTGTTTTATGATCACATCACATGACCCTGCAAAGTACAGGAAACATTGAACTCACTTTTATCGTATAGGCAGGTTGAAGAAACTATAGCAATTCTAGGAGGTGGGAGTTGAGAAAACCCGACCCCATCCCAGTTACAGGTATTGCAGCTAGCAGTTGAGGCTAACAGTTGGCTAGGCGGTCTCTACCACCATCTGTCCTTTTTGATGTACATGTGCCATGATGGGTAAACGGCGTTGTGGTGTACCCAAATGACAGGAAGTGACACACACATCTCATGACTGACACAACGCATTGTGAAAACCCGCGTTTGGAAGAAGACTTCATACCTGTAACTGGGGGGGGGGGGGGGGGGGGGGGGGCCCCGCACAAATCTTGCACCACCCCCACCATACCCTGTAACTGGGGGAGGGGGTTTGCAGAGCTTGCCTTCCCCACTTGTGAGTTTGACCCTACACACGCCCCCAACCCTCCCCCAGGATCGTGCCAAACCCCCACAACCCCCCCCCAGATTTTTAAAAAATTTTACTACATACCAATATTGCTAATAAAATGCACTTTGTGTACAGTGTTTTTAGGCAAGAATGACCCAAAAGTGTATAGTTTGCGTTATTTCTCATATTATTTGCTAAAAATTACCTATTCAAGGCTTTTACAGTGTGCTTTTTGACTAGAAATCAACCAAAAAATTGCACATTTTTTCTGCCCAAGACCCCCCTGCCTCCAGATTTCCACCCCACCCCACCACCCCCCCCCCCCCGGGAAGCCCACAAACCCTCCCCCCAGGCCCAATTGCAGGTTTACCCTATGCCCCCCAACCCCCATCCTCCCCCACAGATTTTTCCCCAAGGGATTTTCACTCGCATAAAACGATAACAGTGAGTAAATGTTGGTGTATTTCAGTATCCTTTCAGTGTTATATGAGCATAAAAAACAGGGTAATAACACTGTTTAGATTCCCTTCTACTACGCATTTTACCAAAAAACCAGTTGATATAACTCAAAAAATGGCCAAATACCCCCACTTTTTGCTCCGGGCACCCCCCCCCCACTCTTTCAGTTCTAGGTTACAGGTATGGAAAGCTATTGTTCTCTTAACAAAAAAAGAGCGTACAATTCAGCACATAAAATGATTTTTTATGGTACACACTTGAACTTTTTCAAAAGCTTTGACGACAACAACGACTGGTGGCATGCGGCGACTCACAGGACACGAACTATATAGTACTACGCATGCATGACCACAAGACAAGCTCTGTTCTGCTGTGAATCTTTGCCTACACTGCTTGTGCGACCGCCGTGTTCTACTGGGATACGTCGCCTTGGTACGAAAACCGCAAAGCCATGCGCTGACCACAGACGTCAGTCGGTCTTTACCTCAACGCTTAGGATCAAGTTGGGAGACATGGCGAGGGTTGCCGTGTTGCAATTACAGCTTGACGAGACAATACTGATATTGTGTCCGAGAGCCGTTTTCGACAAAGTAATATTCTGCCAACCAATATGCCGTTCCCTTTGACGAAAGAAGGCGAACGTTGTCACGCCAACCAGGGAAGCCTGCAAATGGAATGAAGGTCTCTTCCACTCCGTCGGTTTTCCACTTCCCTCACCTATACATCGAGAGCGCTTTCTGCCCTGCCCTCAAAGCCTCTTGCCCAGCAACAAGTCGTCCGCTGGCTGGCTTTGTTCTAGACCCTGAAAGTGTGTGACCTACAGTCGAAAGTGTTGAAGTGTGGTACAAGTAACCGGGATTTTGAAGTGTGTGGGAGGGTCAGAGACCATCCTGGTGGTTGGGGGGGGGGGGGAAGCAGATTTGAAAAGGGATTGTCAGAAGGGAAAAATTTTCCTAAGTAGTGTAAAAAATGTTTGGGCAAAAATGGGTTAAAATAGGCTATAAATAGCGTTATTTAGCTGTTTTAGGGTAAAAACACTGAAAAGGACGAAAATACACTACGTTTATAATAGTAGACAAGTTGGAAAACTTCAACAAATTCTGGGGGAGGTGGGGGTTGGGGAGAGGTAAACTTCCGACCCCGTTACATGTATGGTTGAAGGAGCAGCGATGAACGGCAGCAGCGAGTTCTGCCACGACGCGATCGCGATCCATCAGTGTTGGTCGGTGCTGTCCATGCAGATAGTGCTGTCACTCGCTTGCGCTCTCGAGTTCGCTCTCAACTCAACGTCCTCTTGCTCACAGACCTCGCGTTCAAGAACATTTATCACGTCAACGTCAGACGAGTTTTACTCAGGTATGCGGTGCACGGGCAAATCGTTTGTTCCAGTCGCGTATGTAGGTACATAGGTACCTGTATGTATGGTACGTAATTCTCGTGCTCGTCTCGACACCAAAAACTTGCAACAAATCGCTCGGACGCCAGAAGAAATCGTCGCACCAAGCTAACGCGTAGACCCTTACTCTTCGTGTTGTACAGTTCAAGAGAAGGGCATGCTATCTACGTGTAGCACGTGTTTTGGTACATTATATTAGGGTTGTACGCTGACGCGTACACCCTGATAAAAGCATAGACATTGAACAGTGTCTGCCGAACTTTCAGCATTTGCGTCACAAACGTTTGCTACTCAACTGCTCGGGCGCTGTCGCCAATTCTGAACGCATTCATTGGATTTTCTACACTGTTGGGTCTCGTGCCCGTCAGTGAGAATGCGTGCGAGGGCGTAGTGACGGAGCCGCTGGCCTGCATGCTCCTAACGAGCGTCGTCGCGCCTCCTTCTCTCGCCGGAATCTACGGCGTGACCGCCTTGGCGATCGAGAGACTCCATGCCACTGTACGCTACAAGACCTACGAGCAGAAGGAGGACGGCAAGCTCTTCGCCGCCTTCGTGACACTCCAGGCAAGCAGAGGAAGTCGTTGTTGCGGTTGTTTCACCTGTTGAAACTAGTGCTATCCGCTCGCAGTGGGCGCCTCCTCTCCTTCTCTCGGTCGCGTCCGTGCTTGAAGAGGCGTCGAGCGGACGGCACTCGCGCGTCACTGGCAGAGTACTCATGTGCACCCCTCTGGAAGTGTCACCAATTGGAGGCCTCACAAAAATAGTCGTTGTTTCCAGTCTGCTGCTAGAAGCAGTCATGACTATAACCTTGGTGTTTGCCATTCGCCTGAACAAGAAGAGACGACGGATGCAGCAGCACCTCTCCCAGAACAACGCGCACAACCAGGCAACGCTGTCGGAACGATACCAGAGCGAGGAAAACGTGGAGATGTCAACGGTCAAACAAAGGCGTATAGGACATGTCGATAAGCACGGCCTTGCGGACGCTCGCGCGCACGCACGCACGCACGCGCGCACGCACGCACGCACGCACGCTGCTAGAATCATTCAGGTGGTGCTGCAGCTGAGCTTTGCCCACTTAATTCTGTTCGGGCTAGGCTTGGCAGCGATTATGATGACTATTGTGGGGATGTTGGAAAATCAATCGCAGCCCTCGTTGGAGCAGATCGTCAAGGCCGAGCTGATCTACAACGCGGCTGGCGTTGGCCTGCCACTGTTCGGGGTCGTCTTCGCCTGCCTCTGCGTGGCGAACAGCTCGGCGCTGCGACGCAAGTACTTGCCGCGGTGGGCACGCGACCGCCTCTCCTCCCAGAAGAAGACGCAGCGAGTGCTTCAACAGCAACAAAATGTAGACGCGATGCAAGTCATCGAGCAGATGTGGGCCGTTCGAGCCGCCCCAGGGCTGGCCCCTATCACGCCGGCGCTAGTGATGCCAATGACTACGACAACCCCGATCACGCCAATCACTAATTGAGGGCAAAGTTGTGATGGACGAGAGGGAGTGCAGCTTTAGGGTCATTCCTGCTATAACCTCGCGGGCTGGTGTGGAAACAAATTTTAGAACACCGGCCATGTGACTTCTCAAGAAAAAAACGACGTTTTTTCGACACATTTTCTGGAATTTACCATTAACGCGCTATTGCTCGTTCGATGCTCCCGAAGAATGCGGTTCCTCTGGGCTATCACGCTCGAATCTGTTTAGGAGAGCAAAAGTTGAGGCGATCGAAAATTGAAATAGCCGCGCTCGAAAGTCCCATATTATGGGTCAGACGCTGACGCGCTGACCCTGATAATGAAGTGTCCAGGTTCTAACCATAACGGAATGCATACGCACAGAAAAAAACAGCACAGAGTACTGTCGTCGAAAGCCACGGCTCTTCTTAACTAATGCTGTACGAAGAAAGATATGCCTTTTGTGCGTCTTTCCAGCGTGTTGCGGTCGGGATGGGATGTCACTGATCTTTCGGCTTGTCGGGCGAGGCGGAAGGCCTCTGCTCGCGCTGGGGCGAGCGCATGTCGAGCACGAACTCCCAGAGGGCGTGGCCGATGAGGCCCCAGCCCTCGAGCACGTCCAGGTAGACGAGGTTGCCGGCCGCCAGTGCGAACCAGCCAGCCGCCGGCCACCACGCGCGACAGCCGCCCGCGCCTCCGCTCGCCCCCAGCGTCGTGTGGAGGACGGCGACTGTACGAACTGACGGCTGCGTCAGGGCTCAAGCGACGACGACGACAACCGACCGACCGACCGAGGAAGTGGAGTCCGTAGAGCGTCGCGCAGCCCGTCAACAGCGCCGTCATCTCGGCCTTGCCCGACTTGGCCAGCAGGAGCTTGCGCGTGAACGCCACCAGCGCTAGAGGGCGCGTCGTTCCACTAGTGTCGAGCGCCATCCAGCCACCCGTAGAACTCACAGATCAGTGCGGCGCCATACAATCGGACGGCAGACAAATCCTCGCATTCCGTCGTCTGTCGCCAAGGCAGTAGGAGCGCTTGGGAATGACTGGGCGCAATCATGCTCTAAATGGAGGGAATTATAGCGAGGGCAGTTCGATTGTTGGAGCAGTTCGAACAATTGCGCGCACCGCGGAGCCGACGGCGAAGACGAGAACGACATTGGCAAAGTGCCAGTAGACGAGACCGCGAGGCAGTCGGTCGGAGCACTCGTGAATGCCCAACACTTGCGAGATCTAGACGAGGGGCCGCGTCGCTTTGGAAGTCGGCGAAGAATGACGGCCACCTTTGATCGGTAAATGTCACCGTTGTCGCCGAGGATCTCGCCGACGCCCAGAAGCTTGCGGGTCTTCAATCGGCTCTGCAGGTCCGAGCTGCTCTGCTTTCTAAAAGCAACTTTCGGCTCTGGCATTGTACAGTAGGTGTAGCTGTGCTGCTAGATGGATTAACGCAGCAAATGTTAGTACTAAGAGTTACGAATTTTATATTCCTAGTCTTAGTGCACACGGGACGGAGTGTCCTGAGCCACTGCTTCTGTCTCTGCAGTTTGACCCTGTCGACTCCGCCATTTTCTTTAGTTCTCTCGGGGTTGTCTCGTCTCGAACATTACGCGATTATTGGCGCGCCTGCCACCGCGTTTTTTCCTCGATGCCGGCTGCGTCGTGGCAGCAGCAGCACCGACGCCGCGGACGGCCAATCAGGCTGTAGCAATTTCAGCGGGCTGCTGGGCCTCCTATTAGCCTTCCTTCCTTCCTTCCTTCCTGCTGAAGGCGCGTCCGCACGACGCAACTCGACGCCACTGCCACGCGCGTGTGTGTGCGACATCAACGAAACAGCGAGCAGCAGCTGCGACCTAACGGACTGGCACCCAACAAGGCTGGGAGGGCGGGGGGAGTTGCACCAAGGTCTGGAAGTAACCGACCGAAAGGGCGGCGAGTCCGAGCCCGCCGAGTCGGGCATCTTTTTGGCCGGCGCTCTTCGACGGCGGCGTTGCTCGCTCCTGCTGCTGGCGACACGATGCTGCGCCAGCGGCGACGCTAATGAAGGCCGAGTAGTGGGCGCAAAGCCGACGGAGAAGCGACGTGCTTCGTCTCTCGTCGTCGTCGACGGCCCGCCGCCGGCCAGTAACAACAACGGGAAGAGCTGACTAGTGGCCGCGAGAGGCGGCGGCGTCGGCGGCTGCGGCTAGTCGCCTCCGTGCGTATAGTCGCTCGGCCGCCCACTCGCCCGTCCGGTTCTAACAGACAGCTATAGCTCCTTGCCTTGCCGTCAACAGCACGTGTATACGTACGAACGTATTGTTCGTACTGACGTGTGAGCGAATGGAGTGAAGCTGACACCTTTTGCAGGGAGCTCAACGAGATAACGAGCTATCAGGTCGGATTGAGACTGAGATCCACAGGAGGATCCGAAATGGGCGCTCGATTGCGATGCTGAACATTGATCGCATTCATCGAATCGAACTCTTTCAAAGGCATCTCTTTAGAAATTGAAGACACTGTGCATGACCAAAGTGGTACATGTAGACGCATTTAAACACCGACAGTCAGGCCGACGGAACACGATACACTAGGTTGTGCTCTAATGTGACACTGACACGGCATCGTTTCTAATCGGTGGCACGTGTTTTCTCGTGTCAACAGCAGCGCGATATATATATATATATATATATATATATATATATATATGTACATAGCTACGGGGCAATGGCAAGCTAGCGTTACACGGGGAATGGGAAATGGAATTGGAAAACGCGAGCGAGGCGTGGCGCGTCGTGCAATGAGAGACACGTGAAGCGGAGCGGAAGGTGCGCCCCCCCCCCTTGGGAGGCTGATCGTTTTGTGAACCGCTTTGATGAAAACGTCGCGCTGTCTTGCACTGTACTTTTGACCGCCCCACTGCGGATTGAACTTGATTATTTCATTGCTGACCAGACAACTGAAGTTGACTCCGATTAGGCACGAAGGGTATTTTCATTCCGACCTCCCCTTACAGAAAGCACGCTGCTTTGAACGCAAGCGTCACTTGCCGCAATGAATGTACAGCGTGGGCCATTTATCTATCGTCGGTTTCATTTCGCCTTAACTTTAGCATTTTGCAACGAATGTTTGATATGTGGGGCCGGGGAGCGTGGGCGGGCTCGCGGTGGCGACAACACAGCGACCCGGGGCGCCGAGTGCGTGCGTCGACCGCTCCGCCCTGTGGCTCGCGTGTGTGCGCAGGTCGAAGACAGCGGCCCTCGTCTGCCTCGACTGCGGTTGGCCGTGGCTAGCAGCACCAGTCGATGTCAAAACGGCGGGCTGGTGGCGCACCAACGTCGTCGTCGACTCTGAATCACTACAATGCGCGCTCGGCTCTCAGGAGCGCGATGCTCCCGTTATTTAACAGAGGACTGCGAGCGAGCAGAGCAGCGTGTACTCCCTGTCGCTGTCAGCGCTTGGCGACGCGTGTCGAAGAGCAACCAGCGGCTGTGGCGTCTCGAGCGGCACCGGCGTCGTTTGTAGTGTGCAGCCGTGTGGTCGGGTGAGCGATGCGAGACCCGCGAACAACGGTTTGTCGCAATACGACGCTGCACAGTCCCCCACACGGGAGTCGGTCGGTGGAAGAGAAACGAGAAAGGAAGGGGGAAACGCAACCGACTGACGATAGCACGGAGTCCCCGGCGCAGCGCACTCTGCGTGTGTGCAGGGGCGGCGGATCTAGGAATTTTCGACTAGGGGGGCGAACGAACCTATGTATCCCGTGGAACCGGCCACAATATACCTATGTGTAGCAGTAGCAGCACTGGCGTACATTTTGGGAACCAAGAATTTATTTCGCGAAGACTCTGACAAAATCTAGCCAAAATTTTACTGTTATTTTATTTGTATTTTCTGTGTTGCACGCACACAAATGGCGCCGCAGGCAAAATTTTCAACTTTTGGCATCACGTAACGTTCTGAAAGTCCCACAAATTTTGTCACGCTTCCTGCAAAATTAACTGCGCCGCAGGCGAAAATTTTGCTAATTCTACATAATATCTCAAGGCCTTCTTCCTTAAAATTGACTGTAATGACCGATTGTAATTGGCCAGCAGTGGCGGATCCAGAAATTTTTTCAGAGGGGGAAGGATTTAGCAGAATATTTAGAGATGCTAGGTCATTTCGACAATGTTTTGGGTACCCAATCGGTCCATTGTTGACAAGTAATACATAAAATCGGCGCCGCAGACAAAAATTTTTGCGATTTTTGACCGCCTACACAAATTTTTTTTGCGCAAAAGTAGGTTTGCTAGGCACGTTTCTTCTACGGCCCAGCCAGCCCTCCCCCCCCCCTTCGCACTAGATCCTCGATTTTGGGAGGGGGAATTCTCCCCCCCCCCCTCCCTGGATTCGCCACTGTTGGCCAGGTTCGCTAAGAACGGAATACATACTCCCTGGCCCAAGGTTGACTTTGCCCAAGGGCGTGCTCACCGCAGCGCAGCAGGCACAAATTTTGCGCGTATGGGGTAGTGCGTTAATTTAAAGGAAATTAAAGGAAACAAATAGACATCTGCTAAACCTCCCTCTCCTGCCTGCTCGCGCTTGACCTTCGCCCATCACCTACTGCCCAGTGCCCACCCTTCGCCCCTCACCGACCCCACGGGGGGGTGGGGGGGGGGGGTTTCCCTCCCCCCCACTTGCTGGTTTTGACCCTACCCACACCCCCCCCCAACCCTCCCCCCAGGTTCGTGCGAAACGCCGCGCAACCCCCCCCCCCCCCCCCCAGACTTTTTGAAAACTTTCTACTACAGACTATATTGCTAAATAAATGCACTTTGTACAGTGTTTTTGAGCAAGAATCGACCCAAAAGTGTCTAGTTTGCGTTATTTACAGTGTATTTCGGCTAAAAAGTACCTATTTTCAGGCTTTTACAGTGTATTTTTGACTAAAAATAGACCAAAAATTGCCCATTTTTTTCTGCCCAGACCCCCCCCCCCTCCAGATTTTCACCCCACCCACCACCCCCCCCCCCCCCCAGAAAGTGCCCGAACCCTCCCCCAGGTCCAATTCCCGGTTACACCTATGCCTGCCACCCACCTTTCGCCCCTCGCCTGCCCGCCCGCCCCACACCCCATCCGCCTAGCGATGGGGGCGATCGCCCCTTTCGCCCCCCTCTAGATCCCCCCTTGCGGGCGTACGAAGGGGGGAAGCACGGAAGGAGGGAAGAAGACAAAGAGATGCGTAGGTAGCGTGAGCGGTTGGCACGAGTACGCCAGGGGTGCCCAGGGGGGGGGGGAGGTCGTAAGTGCAAAGGCGACAGTTGGAACGTGCGCGCCGCTGCGGATGCGGTAGAACGAGCAGAGCGGGCGCACGGGGGGTCGGTACGAAGTATAGCGGAGAACAGCGCACCGAAATACGACCACCACAATACTTTAGAACAAGGTATGTAGGTACTACATCCAGAGAATTTTATTGGTAAAAAAATTGAGAAAATTGAACTACTGCATCACAAGCTGTAAAAAGTTTCTACAGAATCGTCTTGATTTCTTTGGGTTAAATGCCCTGTTAGGTATAGCCACCTGGTCATTAGAACTGAAGAACGGGGCCGTAATTCAATGCCACCAGGACCAGCCAGACGTTCCAGACCAATGCAGGAGATTCGAGCAGATTTTGGCGAAATTGCGGTTAAAACGAGACAAATACCTTGCTGGCTCACTGCAGCGCCATGCAAATTAGTAGAAAGTGGCGTCAGTCATATTGAAGTGCGTAATTCGCTATGTAATGGGCCAATTTTCTCAATGTTTTTAGGAATAAAATTCTCTGGATGTTCCCACCTTGTCGTAAAATAACAAACATATTCGATGCAAACCGCTGAAGTTAAACCCAAATCAACCCGACGATAGATAAATGGCCCACCCTGTACATCAACTGTACAATTCTGCGTTGGAGCGACGGCGAAGCAGAGTCATTCATAGAAGAAGCCTCACTTGTCAGAGTGGCAGAGCCGGCGGATAATCCGTTTATGCGGCTGCTCGCCCGTACTCGCCGCCCGTTCGCGAGGTTCCTCCATTAGCCCGCTGGCCATCGCCGCTCCCGCCTCCACTGCGTGCTATGCATCTACCTAGGCGGTCGCAGCGACTCGACGGCACCGTCGTCGTCGAAAGCGCCACCGACGACGATTCCGTCTGCACTCTCGTCTGAAAAGGGTTCGGTCGAATCGGCTCAGCGGTTGATTTGGCCAATTTGTCGGCGGGACGCGGCGTTAGCTGAAGAATAGCGCCGCGTGAGAGGTCGCAGGAGAGACGGGGCCTTCCCTTCCTCGCGTCGACTCCGACGACGGAACGTGCGTCAACGAGTTCTCCGGTGTCCTGGCTGCTGGGTCTGCGCCCAGCTGAGCGCCGAACCTTTTTGGCCAAATTGGCATTCTTTTAATTGATTTTCGCGCTGCCGCTTGCGCGGACGCAGACGAGACGACGGGAGACAGAAAGCAGAGCCAGCTGAGGTCGCTCCTGCCATCAGCCAGGGCAGACGCAACCGAATCGGCGGTGCGAGGTCCGCATGTGTCTGAGGTCAGTGGACGACCTCAATTCACGCACGTCCACCCACCCACACACACACACAGACACACACACACACACACACACACACACACACACACACACACACACACACACACACACACACACACACACACACACGTGGAGTTGTGGTTGCTCGTCCATGACGCCTCTATTGCTTGTTCCCGACCAAGGCCCGTGTGATCGTGCACCCTGTCAGATTTTCTGGATCCACCACTGCCAGCTGAGGGCTACGTTTGGTCAAAGCGAATTGAGCTCAAGTGTTCAACACTTACGACGACGGCCGAGGCTCAGGGGGCGGATCTAAGGATCTTTCCTGTTGGGCGCATTTTTCTGTCCAGAATGTTACCTTTCCGTCTGAATGTCAGCGGGTCTCTGGAAATTTTGGGAAGGGCAAGCGCCCCTCTGCCCCTCCCCTGGCTACGCCACTGGCACGCACACACAGCGCAGTGTAGCGTCCGTCCAAACTGCCCAGCAGAGCAACGGTCGGCAGCAGCAGCTCTAGAATTTTCGAATTCGCAATATCGAAATTTGCCACGTTGTAATCGCCGCTGCGGCCTAATTGGGAGGATACGGTATGCTCCCAGCGTAACACAACGCATCTGCAATAGCACAAACAGCTGCACTACAGCGCAAAGCATCACGTAAAGCGTCTCCTCGCTCCACCAGCGTTCGTATTGAACGGAGTGACATTGGTGACGCGTTTCTTCAATCCCACCGCCTTCTTGATCTCGTCCCGGACTTGCGTGCTGCAATGACTGCGCTAAACGTGCCGCCCGTTATAATAA
This sequence comes from Paralinhomoeus sp. GSCO2_6, assembly GCA_030248085.1. Taxonomy (NCBI): domain Eukaryota; kingdom Metazoa; phylum Nematoda; class Chromadorea; order Monhysterida; family Linhomoeidae; genus Paralinhomoeus; species Paralinhomoeus sp. GSCO2_6. The sequence goes on along the minus strand of JASAMY010003480.1, from coordinate 1,776 downwards.
AAAAGAAAAAAAAAACTTTTTTTACATCAGGAAATTTGTTACCGAGAAAATTCGCCGACGACTTCAAAAAATTATTTGCAAAGAACAATTTGGGCCAAGAAGTCGCAACAGTGACGTCCCATTTTGAGCCACACACCGTAAATCCTCCAATAGGGCCCCAGGCATTTTTGCAGCATTTGCGCATTTTTGCAGCAAAATTTAACATTAAAATGCCTTAATGCACACAGGTAGCTGGAATTTAAATACGTGTTTTGCACACATGATTACACACCATGCATGCACTTTTTATGCAACTGGGTAGCATGTAAAATTTGATTTTGGCGCGAATTTTTAATTGACTTGTCTTCAGGGGCGCTATTAGAAGGGGCTTCTATTGAAGTATTTACGGTATGTAGCATTCCGTTATTCGAAAATCACAGTTTCACTTTTACACGTTCATGCTTGATCACTTTCAGTATACAATGGCCGCTTGTTCGCTGTACGCCCTGACCACCACATCCGAAGCAACCAACCACCTTTACGCTTAAGAGTGTGTCGCATAAACCAGTTCATGCTTCATAAACCATAAGCAAGCGCAAACTAGTATAAACCACCTTGGTTCATGGTGAAAAGCACTACACGTATTGGGCAGCAAATGGCCTTGTGGTAGAGAATCGGTCGCTTGCGGTCACGGTTCTCAGTTCGATTCCCGATGGATCCACTAGATCGAAGACTTCCCGCTCAATGGATTTTCTGGTGGACTTCCGAATACAGACGGCGTTCTTTCGAATGTCTTTTGCTAATTATGTATGCGCCTCTAGACGGGTAGGCTAGGCGTCATGGAGATGAGTGTGCTATGTATACGGTATATGGGCCATTGACGTCCTCGTTGTGGCGTTGCCCCTAATCCAACAACAATTGGAGAGTTTCCTTGTGCCTGTGCCCTTCTTACCTAATCATGACGAGCAGAATGCCATTGGTGGCGCTGTTGTGGAGGAACACGAGGTTGCCCAAGAGAGTTGTGACTCGGTCTACCATAAACCCTCCCAAATAGACCAACATCGTGATGGCGTACATTGTCGCGTTGCAGACGCCGACAGCGAAGAGGCGCCGCTGCAGGGAGGTCGAGCCTGGAAGGAGTGGGGGAACGGAGACAGCCAAAGCGCTGTAGAGAGCAGTCAGTGATCGATCACATTCACAGCACAGCTTGTACATTTATTTATTTTTATTTATTTTATTTATTTCCAGCAAGCACGTCGACACTGTACACCACAAACAACACACAACACGACAACATCGCGACGCGATACAACGAACAATGATTGTGCGATACATTGAACACATGCCACTGGAGGGCTAGGCTACGCCAAACGAGGGCGATTTCAGAGCCTAACCCTTAAATAACTGTACAGATTTTCTTTGCTGAGTCTGCATTTGAAGGAATGAATTGAGGGGGAGGATACCGTACCAGCTGAGAGGTTATTCCAGACTGCGACCACTCGGTTTGAAAAAAAGAATTTTCGGTAGTTGGTATTGTAACGAGGATGGGCGAGTTTGTACTGATGACCCCTAGTGGAACTAGCAGGAGCGAAAGAGAAGTAATTTTCAAAGCGCAAGGCAACATGTCGGTGAATGATTTTATAGACGAGTACAAGGTCTGCCTGCAAACGACGGAGTTCAAGCGGCTCAACGTTGGTGACAATTAGGCGCTCAGGATAGGATAGGGCACCCATTCCAGGAAGGAGGCGAGTAAACCGACGTTGGACTGACTCGAGAGTATCGATGCTGCACCCTTGA
>JASAMY010001065.1:2500-16650 GCA_030248085.1 Paralinhomoeus sp. GSCO2_6 | reverse complement strand
GGGGGGGGGGCTTATAAACTGGAAGTGTCGATGAGTGGGAAGAGGTGTGGGCAAAAGGGCGCGTGGAGGCGATTTTTAAGGGAAAAAGGCGCTGTGCACACACGTTGGTACACTCTAACACACTCTCACACAGTCTCACATGCACATACGTGTACATACATACATACACATACGCGACCGTACATACACCCAGACATGGAAACATGTGCCTTTTAGACGATGGTTCATTTAGGGAGGGGGCGTAATTATAGGGGGGGGGGCGTAATTATAGCGTAATTAACTCAAAGTGGTCTTGGGAGGGTGTATTATTATAGGGGGGGGGCTAATTATAGGGGGGCGCTAATTATAGGGTTTACGGTATGTGGGGGTTGCCTTGCCTTGCCACCCCCGCAGTTGGCAAGCTTGCCCCCACCCTTTCCCCAATGTATACACTATGTTGGGTGCATTTCTTTCCCTTCTGACGCCCCCCTCCCTCTTCAAATATGCTCCTCCCCCACTTCAAAAGCCGGGTTCATGTACGATTGCAAATACCTAGTTGCATGTAGTAAAAAAACATGCGCACGCGCACGCACCGTCGCTGCGTCATTTAAAATTTAAATTTTCACAGGTCTTTCTCGAGTTCTTCGTCTCTCTCGTGGGTTCGGCCGAGCACTGCCTGCGCCGCCCTAAGGGTGGGGGTGCGGACGAGGAGGCAGCGACGTTTGACAAGGCGAAATTCGTCGAGGAGAATAGGTCGAAGTCGACCAAGGCCTTTCTTAGGTGGTTCGTGGAGACGGGCCTCTTCCAGGTCTGGATTCGGAAGAAGGTACGCGAGTGCGAGTGTCGCGACTGGGGGGGGGGGGCACATACATTGAAGAAGGGCGGAAACAAGGCGGTTGCAGTGCTGGGATTCCGGGAATTCCAGCTCGCAGCAATACCGGCCGTGTGTGCTCACCCCTACACCACACTCGCACGCCTCCTACCTGTAACAGAGGATGGTCGGTGGGACGTCCCCCATTCCTGTAACCGGGATGTACCATCCATCCCACTCCTTTTCCAACACCAACCGAAGCCACCTCCCCCCCCCCCCTCCCCCAGGATGTTTCCACAGGATTTTCATCATGTCTAAAACGACAAAGGTGAGTAAATGTTGGTGTTTTTCGGGGCTTTCAGTGTTGTATGACCATAACACTATTTAGAGCCTATTTAGATTTTAGACCCATTTTAACCAAAAAGTACCCAAAGTAAAAAGTACCCAAAAAAATGGTCGGCTACACTTTTTGCTACCCCATCCCGAAATCTTCCAACCCTTGAGCGAGACAGGTATGGAGTCCCCCCCCCCTTATTTTTCCAACCCCACACCCAGAATTCTTTCAGCAGATTTCCAACCTGTTTCTAAAACCAGTTAGGAAATGTTGGGTGTTTCATCTCGCAGCACTTTACAGTGCTATGCGACCTTGATACCGCTAGATATCACTGCGTGTGACAGACACATACGAGGGGCAAGCCTGAACACATGACACGAACGGCGCGCACGCACGCACGCGCGCACAACCGTAGTGAGATTGGGGTTTTCTTGTAGGAGCAAGGCGTGCCGACGGAGGACGGTGGCTTCTCAGAGCGCTGTCGGCGTCTGCAGGAGCCCCCGCCGGCCGCCCAGCGTCTGGCCAACTTGCTGTCGAAGCGGTTTGTGGTCTCTTTCAATTTTACAAATTAAAAGAGGATAAATCGAAACTCTATTCCTGGCACTTTAGCTGCAACGACGTCATCATCGCCGCGTCCAGCTCGGCCCAGCGACTGCGCACCTCGAGCCAGCACTAATTAATGCGGCTAACGACGAGCTACTAATTGGCGCAAGCTTATTCGACTCGACAAGCACGAGCCACACAGAGCGCTTTATGTACAGAGAGAAGGGGGAGGTAGCAAGCACTACAGCAACGGCAAGTCCATATCTGCAGCAGTGGTGCACGCACAAACACAGCTGTGATACGACGTATTACAACGTTCAATGATAGCAATGATCAGCGCGTGCCCGTTATTCCCTGTATCCATATCCATACCTGTAGCTGGAAATGTCTCAAGGGGACGAACCTGGGAGTACACATTTTTGGATGGGCTCATTTTTCTGTTAGGAAGGTTTTGCTGAAGTACACTGGAAAATGTGGTGCCCCACAGTCGCAGTTGGTGGTTGCCCCAAGACCCCCTCCACCTGGGAGCTCGAAACGAAAAGATGCAATGGATTGTAGAATATCGAAAAAATCTCCGCCACCAGACTACTTAGCCTATCCCCCCCCCAAAAAAAAATCCACCCCGCTCTCTTATAATATGTTCCAGATGCAGGTATGCAGTGTTGCTAGCGCTACAGTACGCGCGCACGTGATGGCTTGTTGCGTTGCCTTTCACTTTACATATAATGGTTGTTGTTTTGTTATTCATCACTTCTTCGCTATGCGACGCGCATAATGGTATTCCAAGCGCTGTTCTCGTCTTTTTTTTGCGAGACTTCTACGCAAGTGGACAGCTTCTGGTGTACAGTGAAATAAAAAAAGCTACGTTAAGCTGAGGGCCCATCACATCATGAAGTGACGCGCAATGCAATGCAATACAAAGAAATGCGCGTGTGTGCTTGCATGACTAGTGCCTTCTGCTGCCTGCGTATGGGATCTCAGCTCAGTTGGTGTTGTATGTGTGTGGGGTGTGGGTCGCTTGTCTGATGATGTCTCTCGCTGAGAGAACCCAGTCGACACGATCATGGAGGGCTGGGTTGCGCAGATTTGCTTTCCAGACGGCGCTGTCGATGCGCCATGTCCTAGTGAATCTGTTGTTACTGGCATGCATGTGGCGCGGCGTGTACGTACGTAGTTGAGAAGCACACACCGCCACATCGACACACGGCCGCGCAAAGACGATTGACTCTGGTTGGCAGACTGCGGTGTGCGTGCGTGCGTGCGTGCGTGCCTACGCTCCGTCGCACGTTGCCAACGTTGCAGAGTGCGCATCTGGCGTGTGCGTACGTACGCACGAACGCCAAGGTGGGGGTGGGTGCGGAGCGGTGAAGAATCGATAGCGCCAAGCACCGACTGAGGCGGGAGGGAGGGAGGGAGGGAGGGATGGGGAAGGAAGGGCCGCTGCCTTCGCGCGGCCCCCTAGAGCAGGGGGCTGTCTCGCCGCTGCCGCAGCGCGTGTGGGACGCACAGACTCGCTCTAGCAGTATAGGCAAGGGGAAAGGGAAGCGGCGTAGGAAGCGAGAGCGCTGCCGCCTGCTGGCCGCCCCACCGAGAAAAGACGTGGCGGCCCAGGGAACTGGAACGAGAATCGTAGAATCGTGCGAAATCGCGCAATTTTTCGCGGAATATTGAGAAAACGACGGAATTCTCCGGAGAAATGGTGACTTAGACCGACCAACGGAGAGAATGGAACAGAAGCAGAACCTGCCCCAGTCACCAGCCGACGCGGCTGGAGGGTTCGGCAACTTTCAAATGGCTCCAAACCCCCAGCAACCCCTCCCAGGACAGACTGCGCTGAACGGTAAGCAAATTTGCATAGCTCCTGAGCTCATTACGCAATTTCACGCTCGCGAATTTTTTATTGTCGCTACAGTGTCAAAATTGGCGTCCCTGTGCGCAAAACCATAGGCGGCACCAGAATGGATTGTGAAGCGCGCGAATTTGAATGGAAGTCGTAGTCGGAAGGTGATGCAAATACGGTCCATTCATTCAGGTTTGTCTAACCTCGGTTTCAACTTGGCTTCGACGCTGCAGCACTTGCAGTTCTACAACCAACAGCCATCTGCGAATTTGCACCAATTTGGTGTGGCCCCAATGACTCAAATTGAGAGCCCATACCAAAATCCACCCCACCCTTATGGACAACCATTCTCCGACTTCAATCCATATTACGGTCTGCCGATGGCTGGAGCACCCAGCCACTGGCCCCATCCCAGTGGCCACCAGCCTCCAGTGCCCATCCAGCAACCTCTTTTTGCAAATGCCAGGCCTGCACCTGCTGCTGCCACAGTCGTGGAGCATTCAAAGGCGCCCCTTGCATCGACTTCCATGGGTCCTACCTCAGAGTTCAACTTCGACGAGCTACTTGAGTGGTCCCAGCGCAGCCACATTGGTCTGGGCCAGGCCATGTCCATGCCGCATCAGCAGCAGCAGGCCATGCCGCTGCCAACATACTACACTGGTCCCCCGTCGACTGCTGATGTGCCTGCGGAGCTGACCCCTTATCGAAGGCCATCGACCAGTGCCATGCCAGCTCCAGCGGTGGCCCAGCAGCTGCCACAGCCTCTGCAGCAGCTGCTGCCACCAACAACGACTGCTGCTGCTGCAGCTGCCCTGGCGACGACTGCCTCTACTTCTAGCAAAAGCCATGCTAGCCACAAAAAGTCGAAGGCTAAGCAAGCGGGTGGCGCAGCCAGCGGCCAGAACTCTTCCCTGGATGCCCTGGAGGAGGCGCTGTCGACGCTCAGCCGCGACTACAAGCTTGACTCTACTTCTCTGGGCGGGGACGATCTGGACGAACATCTACTCAACGATCCCTTTCTGGGGACCACTACTGGGGCCGAGGCTGCTTCTGCTTCTACAACAGCTACCGACGGCAACAAGCATTCCACTCCCGCTGCTGCTCCAGCAGCGACTTCGGCTTCTTCCTCCACCAGCAGCTCCGGTTCCGCCCAGGCGCCAGGAACGAACTTCTACCACTCGCTGTTGGAGTTTGATCCCAGTTTGCTGACTGATTCGGCTGCTGCGCGGGCCGCAGCCGAGCGGGCGGAGACGCCTCCGCAGACCTTCGGTGGACCAGCTGGCACGTCGACGGTGACGCCGAAGCAGCGCGAGAAGCTGAAGCTGCGACGCGAACGCGAGATCGCCGAGATCGACCGCGCGTTTGACCGACACATGTCTCTGATCGCGGAGCGCAACCAGAGCGCGGCAAAGGCGAGCAGCCAGCTGCTGGCCGAAATTCACCTCGGATCCGAACCTGACGGCGGTGCAGCGGACGTATGCGGCGGCGTGGAGACGCCACCGCTGGCGGTCAGTGGTCCCGCGACAAGTCTGACGACGGGCGTCGTCGTCGGCGGCAGCAGCCTGCCGAAAGCGTCTGACGGCGTGACCAAGGAGATCGACATCGACATCGCCTACTCGCCGGTGCAGTTTTCACCACCCTCCTCCCCGGTGTGCGTTCTGTCGACGTCGGCGCCGCACGAGGACGAGCAGTTGCCGACGGCGTCCTCAGCTGTCGGGGCCCACTCGAAACTGTTGGGCTCGATGACGACCGACAACTCGCTCTCGGCTGGCCAGCAGCAGCAGCACCCTTTCTCACCAGCATTGGACACAGCTTCGAACGCGTCGACAGAGAACCCGGTCAACCTGTTCATTCTCCCTGTTCGTCCAAAATATGCCAAGACTCAGCAAGAGACGAAGGTGCCAGTCTATAAACGAGCCATCCCTTGCTTTACACTTGAAAAACAGGAGATCCTGAAAGGTGCGTTTTTTTCGCAAAAAATTCTCACAAATAAAGATTAAGCTTTTCTAATCTTTCAGGACCCTGCGACGACGACGCGTTCAGTTTCACAGATGATGAGGACGAGGGGTTGGGCACCTCTCCAGATTCCGGCAAGGACAAGAGACTGGAAGACGAAGTTTCGCAAAATCTGCAAAAAATCTCGTCGGCCCATCCCGAGCTGAAGCTTCCGGCAGGCGGCGGGTCTGTCGACACGCCCCCAGTGCGTCGTCGACGAGGTCGACCCAGGAGAACGTCGAACGCTGCGGCGCCGACCAGTTCGGCAGCTCCGACACCAGCGTCGTCGACAGCTGCAGCAGTACCATCGACAGCAGGCGCCGAAGATGCGTCGAGCGCCGTCGGCAGGGCGTCGGCAATTCCGCCGGACGGCGGCAGAGTGCTGGAGACGCTGCGGCTGCGTCGAGACGCCGAGCAGCGGCACGCGTTCGTCGGCATGGAGGCCGTGTGGGACGACGACGCCGTCGCCAGTCCCTCGGCGTCCTCGCGTCGGCTGTCCTCGTCGGCAGGACTCGTCGTCGGCTTGGACCGAATCAAGGAGGAGCCGCTCGACGAGACGGCTCTGCCGGCGCCGCCAGCGCTCGGCGGCTCGTTCGACTGCGTCGACGACGACGACGTGCAGCTGATCCATCCCAAGGTGATCCTGCGCATACCAAAGTCGAAGATCAAGCGAGAGACCTTGGTTGGAGACGGCATGAAGGAGTCGGATTTGCCCTTGAAAAAGCGCCGAAAGAAGCGCAAAGAGCGGCGGTCCAAGCGCCCAGAGCTACTGTCCGAAAATGGCCCTTCTGAGGGAGCCAGGAACATTTTCGAGGATCTCGATCCGGAAAATCCCAGACTGATTGAAACGAATTCGACTCCGGAAAACGACGCGACCTCTGCTGCTGCGACAGTGGCGCCGCGCGAGGAGCGAAACGGCAGACCCGTGCAATGTGAGTGAAGTTTTTACGTTGAGAACACTGTGAAGTGCGCTTCCTCGCGTACCACGCGCGCACGCACGTACGCCGAATCCGCAGATCTGGACAACGACTCGGAGTCTGACGGTGCCGACGCCCTGTGGACTCCGTCGTCGTCGTCATCGTCGGGCGGCAGGCGTCGGCAGACGTCGACGCCCACCACGGATCTTTTGGAATCGCCAAAGAAGCGCGGCAGAAAGAAACGGACTCAGCTGCCGACGGACGGCAGCGAGAACGCGATCGACGCGCAGGCGCCTCTCAGAGGAGACGCCTACGAAAGGAAGCTCGTCGAGACGAGACTCTCCCTCTACAATAGGCCGGTGGAGGCGTTCCAGGTTCGTGTTCGTGGTTTCTGGCTCTGCCATTATTGTCGTACGGTTAGGACTAGTGGAACGGATACTTGCTTACTCTATACGGCAAATCCTAGTACCCTTCTGCAGTGCCTCCTCCAATAGTGCCCCGGATACATTCACACGGTGTATATGTACAGGTATGTATGTACACAGATATGTAGGCCGATTACTAAGAGACGTTCTCAGCGACAAAAAGCAACTGCGGAATTTGGAAAAAACTCAACATTGGCGATTATGACTGCGGCATTTGTTTTACTCCTCAAGATTTCTAGGTTGAAACAAACTTCCAATGGCGCCCCCTATGTACAATAGTCCCATGTAAGGTAAGGGAAGGGAAGATTGAAGATTGTATCGGGACACTATTGGAAGATATTCGCTAGGTTCGTAGAAGCGAACTCAAAAATGGCCCAGTTTCTTGATGGGTTTCTTAAGGGATGACCCAGTGTTTCGTAGTTTGTTGTACCTATCGACCGAGGTTGCTCTTCAGAAGGGTGTTTTCGTCGTGGCCAAGGCTGAGCTGGGCCAGGAGGACTGTCCCCTGTGGAAGATCGACAATCAGAACCTCCTGCAGAAGTTCAGCTCCTTCCGGCATCGCGCCGCCGCCGACGCGTTTGGCTCGGCCGGCGTCGACGTCGTCCGCTACAAGAGCAACTCTACGGTTGGTCGCTGGACCCGCACGCACGCACCAACACACACGCACGCACGCACACGCCGCTGGTCCAATTCAGTACTCGGGCTGGAGCCCGCTGCTCTGCCACCAGTATCTCATGGTGCCCGTCCGCTACGTGTCGGCCGGCCGGGCTAAGGCGGCCGTCGTCGAGCCCGACCTGCCGCTGGCCGACCTCTTCCCGGCCGTCGCCGCTGCCGCGGCCGCCGAGGAATCGCGCGAGACTTTTGGAAGGCCGCCCACCTGGCCCGCCTCAGCTTCGGCCGTCGGGGGCTCCAATTTGGGCTTGGCGACCTGCGCCACAGCCGGTGGCGACTTCCTGCTGACGCACCACCCCCTCTACGAACCCCTCCTGGTCTACCTGCACTCGCTCGTCTTCCACTGCCTCTTCGCCTCCTTTCTCAAGACGATGCGACTGAACAACGGTGCGCCTACGCGTGTCGGTCGTCGACGGTGCAATTGCAAACTCGATGGGTGTACATTCAGATCAAAAGTATCTGGGGCCCATCAGCAAGGTGGAAGGCCAGTGCCGACAGTGCATCCGGAAGATCCTCGAGCGCAAGTCGGCGTGGACCGGCCAACTTCGGCTGTCCTTGGAAAGCTACGCGCACTGCAGTGTCACGGAGGCCGACCCAATCGATCTCGAGTGCCAGGTGCCTGTTTTTTTGGCGTTGTGCATCACTGTTCTCTAGTTTATTGGTCATTGTGGCCCTTAAGGCGTGTGGCGAGGAGGGAAAAGCGGCTAAGTTGGTTCAACTGTTCGGCAACGACGTTTACGACCTGGAAACACTGGAGCCCAAACCGCATCGCACGAGCCATGGGCCGGGCTCACCACTGCCTGCGCAGGTGCGTTCGTGCATGTGTTTGCTCCCTGCATTTGCTCGAGTAGTACTAGATTTATGATTTATTCAGGAGTGGCTGACGTGCTCCTCCTGCGCTGAGGGCGCCAGATTGCTGCACGCATTGCACCACCTTCGCTACCACGCTTACAAAGCCTGCGAGGCGAGGGTGGAGGCGGTGCGGGAGGAGGCTGACCTCGAGCCAACCGACTTGGCCCGAAGGTGCTTCTCAGACCCCAAGTGGATTGGACAGGTGAGAGGTCACTCCTTCATATTCATCTATAGAGTCACAATTTTGCTTCCCTAACCCAAATACCAAGTATGTGATCGCTAATTGATGTTCCAGATTCTCCGGCCTGTGATTGTTTGCTGGCAACGAGCAGAGGAGTTTGCATCCTGCCAACTGATCAGCCCACTACCGCCTACCACCTCTATGACCACCTCTAATGCAATGCCATCCAATCAGTCCATCAACACCAACAACAACAACAGCACAAGTTCATCAACGTTCACGAACACTTACTTCAACACAAACACAATGAGTGCTCCAAGAGGCAATTCAATCCTGCTACCGACGACGCTACAGAGGCACAATGGCGGCACTGAAAATGCAACTGCAACTTGACTGTGACTGCACCGAAATGTTTTACGCGCGAGTTTTACGAATACCATTTTGTGTCGTGTACACCATAGCTGTGGTGTGTTGCCGTCAGGAGATTGCATTTCCTGACGAACCGTGTTCTTGGTACGGACTACGATACCTGTGAAATAAATTCAATTTATATGCGCCTCGAGCCATCGCAAAAGCCATCAAGAAGGCGATACTGTGTGTGTGTGGATTGGTGGAATTGTAACAGCTGGGAGTTGCATTTGACCTTGACCCAATCCCTCCAACTTGGGTCAAGGTGGAATGATACACAGGTCGCGCTGTGTTGGACGTATTGCAGATGCCATACTGACACTGCAGAATCATGGCCGAAATGGAAGACGGGTTCCAGTGTCTCTTCTCCGAGGAGCCTTACGCTTGCGCACTCATCGCGGACCTCAGAGACAAAGTGTGCGCCAACTGCTTCGATACGCCCGAGTACGTAGCGCCATGCCGCCATACATGTAACCGGGTTTTTGAAGTGGGGGGGGGGGAGGGTCGGAGACCATTCTGGGGGGGGGGGTAAGCAGATTTGAAGAGGGAGGGGGTGTCAGAGGGTAAAAAAGTGTACCTAAATAGTGTCTAAATAGGCACTTTTTGGTAAAAAAAGAGGTTAAAACAGGCTATAAATAGCGTTATTTAGCTGTTTTATGGTCAAAAAACACTGATAAAGACGAAAAATACACCACTACCTTTTACAGTTGTAGACAAGTTGGAAAACTTTTGAAAAATTCTGGGGGGGGAGGGGTAACTTTTGACCTTGGGGGTGGGTAACCCCCCCCCAGTTACATGTATGCCGCTTGTTGAGCCCTTTATTTGGTTGAAATGGCTCACCCACGCACAAACATTTCCCACAATGCAATTCCTCCAGATGTCCTTTTTGCTCTTGTAATAAGACGTCGTGAGAAAGGGGGTACTGAAAACCTTGTGCTTACAATGTATCCCCCCTCCACAAACTTAGCAACCTCCTCCTCCTCCCTACCAAAACATCGGCCCCCTCCCCCCAAGAATAAGCCTCCAGGTTGCTGGCTGATTACATGGTTTTTGCGGTATTCTGTATGACTCACTGCACGGGCACCTGGTGGTGTACTAAGCAACTGCACAACCCAACATCACAACGACAACATCCCTCACTAGTGATGGATAAATGTGCCGCTTGCGAAGTTTGTGCTGATCGAGCGGGCTTATTTCAACCTACTTGTCATCACAACAACCCAACAACAACACAACAATTAGCCCCCCTATAATTAGCCCCCCTATAATAATCCACCCTCCCAAGACCACTTTGAGTTAATAATCCCTCCCCCCTATAATTACGCCCCCCCCCCTCCATAAATGAACCATCGTCTAAAAGGCACATGTTTCCATGTCTGGGTGTATGTATGGTCGCGTACGTGTACATGTATGTAGTAGGATGAGCACGGGCCTGCACATCTCGGACCGGTCCGGCCCGCCAGATAGTCCGGCCCGTCCCGGCCCGGCCCGCACCCTCAAAATCCAGGCCCGGCCCGGCCCGGCCCGTCCAACTGCTCAATATCGCAGGCCCGGCCCGGCCCGGCCCGCAACACGAAATAAGTACAGTCACTACAGTGTACAATTTACTGAAATACCGTATGCCAATTGGCGTGATTTACTTAACGGAATGGCGCATCCACCTCTCAGAATCGCAGTCCACAACCATTTTACGGCCATTGCACCCTTTGAGCGCGAAAGACGCGCGTCATAGAATACAAAGTTGCTAATACGGTGCAGAATGTCGCAAATACTTACAATGCATTACATAGGTAGCTATCTACGTTGGCCAGCCAAGAACGTCCGGCCCGGCCCGCACCCTCAAAACGCAGGCCCGGCCCGGCCCGGCCCGCAAAACGGGCCTGGAATTCCGGCCCGGCCCGGCCCATGCTCATCCCTAGTATGTACACGTATGTGCGTGTGAGAGTGTGTTAGAGTGTACCAACGTGTGTGCACAGCGCCTTTTTCCTTAAAAATCGCCTCCACGCGCCTTTTTGCCCACACATCTTCCCACTCATCGACACTTCCAGTTTATAAGCCCCCCTATAATTAGCCCCCCCCCCAATAATCATACACCCTCCTAGAGCTCGAACAAAAAAATTAGCCCCCGGGGGGATAATTATAGGGTTTGCGGTACCTAAAATGGGTCCTTTTTAGGACGAAATTGTTCCCGTGTCTCACCTGTCAATACGCACATTACTGCTCGGAGGCCTGTCGGGTGAGGGGTGCGGTCAACTTATATGTATATGTATTTAAAGGATTTAGCATAGCTACGTGTTTTTTTTAGAAAAATTCTAGTGACGAACACTTCGAGGAGTGCTCGCTTCTCAAACGGGTGGCTCCAAAATGCCCATCCATGGAGGCAATGCTGGTCACACGCTGCCTAATCAAGTACCTTCGGCAAGAGGAGAATCCGGAGAAATCCCCTGTGTTTCAACGAGATTTTGATAGCCTTCTGAGTCGTGAGTTGCTACATTCTTCTATCCACATCTGCAACTAGGGACAAGGGATGGGATGGGAGTGTTGTTTTTCCATCACACCCCAACCATCAGTTCGAATCTCCACAAAAGGAAAACCAAAACCCCTTCCTGCCATCCACCAACAGGGTCCTCGATCCTCCCCCCCCCCACCAGAGCGCCTGGTACTTTCTATTTTTTTAGATAAAGAGGACATATTACAAGACGCGGATCAGATGAAGGCATTTGAGTTGGTTTACATCCAAATCAAAGAATTGTTTGCTGACACCAAGTATTTCGATGCCGCGAAAAATGTCGATTTTGTTCTGTCGTTTTTTGGAAAAGCTGTTCGTTTTTCCTTTTTTTCTTCTCATTCATCTTTGAGATCTATGCATATAAATTCTCTTCTCAGTATGTTGTCAATTCCTTTGGGCTTTATGACAAGACGTGGTCGACTTGCATTGGAAGTGCACTCTACTTAGAGTGAGTTGGTATAGGTATCTTTATTTCCGCATATGCAAATGTTAAAGATTTGAGACAAAATGAGCTGCAAAACTACAGTACGGAATGGCAGAAATAAAACGAAAGTGGTATGCAGTTCCACTTATTTTGACATTCTGAATTTCAGCATGTCATTTTTCAACCACAGTTGTGATCCCGACTGCAGAGTGGTGTTCCATGGAAGCCGGGCTAGCTTGGTGCCACTCAAGCCAGCACTCTCACTGTCCTCGAATGTGGGTTTCAGCAACTACCATAGATCCTCCAATAATGCCCCGGGAACTATGCTTTCAACCTCTCTTTACCTGGGGGCACTGTTGGAGTTGTATTGCGTTCCTTAGGTGATTAACAGTTCAAAGTAGCTGAAATGTCATTTATTAATGGGTGTAGCTGTGTACACACCACTGATGCGTAACTACTGCCTGATTTGTGTCCCTGTATAACGCAAATCGTATGGCACTTTTTGACCCCAGAGGCACTATTGGAGGCTGTTCTAGAATGCGGTAGTTCAATTACCCCGAGATACAAGAAAAGTGTGTCATCCAACCGCTTCAGCTTACAGTCTGCTACGGGGACTTGCTGAAAACCCAGCAAGAACGCAGGCGCTTCCTGCGACACTATTTTTACTTTGACTGCACGTGCAGCGTATGCTCCACGCGTGAAGATTCTGTGAGTGTATACTGTAGCGTCAATGGACGTACACTATTGGAGGGCATATGGTAGGACAAGTGTATTTATTAGTACTAGCACTCCCGTTGCACTGTTCAGAATAATATCCGGGGCAACTGTCGAAGGGAAGAGCCAACCGACAACGAAGTCTTGATTGAGGAGCTCAAAAAGCTACAGGAAACAGGACGTAATTATTCCTAAGCAATTTTTATTTGCATGTAACATCATTATTGTTAACAGTTTCAACACATTGTTCGAGCTACTGTACATCTAGAGGTAACGGTCGTACACACACACACAGATGTATTGTACACTTCTGTGGGAGCTTATGCACTTCAGGTCATGATGAAGTAATTGCACACGCGAAGCCCATTCTGGAAAGATTAGATCCAGATGCCATAATGAGTGTGCTTGAAGTTCGAGCGTTAGATTCTGCGGTAAAATCTTGCATGGCCATTGGGAATGTGGACGCTGCTCTAATGTTTGCATTGGCGAGTCTACGAGGTTACAGGTATGATGCGCCACTGCGTACAAGTTTTTTTTTGTGTGTGTGCAATGTGCAAACTAGGCAAAAATGCTGAAACTTCTATTGTTTTGTGTGATCAGTAGTAGAGCTAGCTGTATACTACTTTGCGAGCGCGGGCGACTAAGATCTGCTTAAATTACGTTCCAAATCTGCGTTGAGTCGTGAATGCACCACTTGCTGCCTTTACCTGTCTGTGTATGGGTATGTGTATCCATTCCCAACTGGAATAAACGGGCGCTTGGGTACTGGTGTTGTGCTCCATTTTTGCAGATATTTGGGCGTTATTAGTCTGAGATAACCTAATGCATGTGCCTAGAGCTGCTGCAGCACTGCACAGTAGTTCACAAACAGTCACAGTCCTTTCAAAAGTGCCTTAGAACCATTTTTGGGCTTATTTAAAAAAAAATATTCAGAAAGTTTTTTTGAACTGTTCAAATCACTCATAGGGTGTTGTGTTGTTGGCTCGTTTCAAATAATAGAAATAAATTGCCGTTGCCGCGGCGAATTCGTTTGACATTTGGCGCATACGAAGCACAGCTTGGCTCACAAATTACTAGCTTGGTTCCAGCTTGATTGTAGGAGTTCGTGTATATCCATCCTACTCGTATCGTATTCATCAATCCCATGGGTGCGAGTCCCGGAGCGTTATGGTTTGCAGGCACTACTATCCAAAAATTTATCCTCAACTGGCCAAGAAGTTGAAGACGTGTGGCAAGTTGCACTTAGAAAATGGAGATTGGGCAGAAGCAACCGCTTATTTGACTGAGGTTACTTTTTAGTTTTTTTATACAGTACACAGTTAATCTGTATAGATGCAGTATCGGTGCATGTGCGCGAGTCTCTGATTTTCACCCACGCTTTGATTGCGCGTAACGTAACTCTTCAAATATTGACCCGATTGCGGTAAAATCTTGTAAACAAAATCCCAAAGCATCCTGCGTAAACGTTCCAAAGGGCGTCCCCAAATCAATTGTGGCTAGCAAAAGTCATTCAAGAAAGATATCGTTTCGCTTTTTCGAGTATTGA
>JASAMY010003413.1:0-16711 GCA_030248085.1 Paralinhomoeus sp. GSCO2_6 | reverse complement strand
GGTGTTCTTGAGAAAAACACATTGTATTGCTTTATGCAATTTAAGGAAAAAGGTTCGGCGAAACACTCCCACACAAACAAACCACCGCTTCCAGGCGGCGCTCGTGGCGCGCTGGTCCTCTACGACGAGCGCGCGGCCGCGGCCGCGCAGCGCGAC
Organism: Paralinhomoeus sp. GSCO2_6; assembly: GCA_030248085.1. NCBI lineage: Eukaryota > Metazoa > Nematoda > Chromadorea > Monhysterida > Linhomoeidae > Paralinhomoeus > Paralinhomoeus sp. GSCO2_6. Next base: position 16,555 of record JASAMY010003413.1, on the reverse strand, counting down.
GCGATGGCCGGCGGCCGTCGGCGAGCCGGCAGCGAGTCCGACCTTCGGATGGCCATCTACCAGGCCGAGGGCCCTTACGGGCCGTCCGGGCCGTCGCCCGGTCACCCCATGTTCTTTGGCGGGCCCCCGCCTCCAGGGGCCAGATTCATGGGGCCTCCTCCGCCTCACCTCCAGCACCCGGGCATGATGGGCCCTCCGATGGCCGGCATGATGCCCCCGCGGCCGCCGCCGCCGCACATGATGATGCGCGGCCCGCCCCCGGGCGCCTTCTACGGACCGCCGCCGCCGCCACCCCCGCAGGCCATGGGCGAGCCGATCTACGGGCCGATGCCGCCGCCACGGGCCTTCGAAGAGCCGATTTACGGGCCGTCGCGGCCCATGGCCCCGCCGCCGCAGCATTTCATGGGCCCCATGGGGCCCATGCCACCGCCGCCCCACGTCATGATGATGGCCGGCGGCCCGATGCCGCCGCCGCCGCCGATGGCCAGCTACCGGCCGGGCCACTTCCCGCCCGACCAATACGAAGCCTACTTCGAGGGCCAGCAGAGGCCGCGCAAAGAGAAGTCGTCCAAGAAGAAGGACAGAAAGGTATGCAATACACGCATTGGTCGCCATTGCGCACCAATTGTTCACCATGGTACACTTAGGTACTGAACCGTGGTACACATGCTGTTGCCAGTAGCGTAGCCAAGGGAGGGGGTAGGGGGGGGGGGGTATACCCCTCCCCGAGATTGTGTGAAGCCCAACAAATGCAACAGGTCCACCCTGTTGCAAAAATGCCCGGGCGAAAGAAGAGAGAGAGAAAGCATTTTAGCTCGCTTGTGAGGTTAAAAATGCTTGAAAGTAGCTCAAAATTGGTTGAAATTGCTCAAAAGTGGCCCAAGATAGGTTAAAATGTCTCGAAAGTTGCCCAAAATCTCAAAATTTTCACCTGCGGCGCAACAGGGGGGACCCTGTTAAAAAGTTGGAAATCTGTACCCCCTCCCGAGACCAAATCCTGGCTACGCCACTGGCTGTTGCATGCGCTTGTTGAATGCTGGAGCAGGAGGGAGACGTTCTTTGGAGGTTTGTGCGGCATTTGGGCCACCATACAGAAAAGTAACATGTAGTAACATGTAAATCATCCAATTCTCTATACTTTTATTCTTTCAACCTCACACTACGGGGGCACTGTTGGAGTGGGATCCACTATTGGACAGGGGCACTATTGGGGGATTTACGGTACTGTAGGTAGCAGCGGCAGCGGGTCACAATGAATAGTGTTTTTGCTTCACTTTTCACATGGACAATGTAAACAGACGTGTGGATGGACTGACAGTGTGCACGGGTATCGGCGGGCGGTATATGACGGAGACTATGTACCACGTTGGATGCACACACACGCACACACACACACACACACACACACACACACACACACACACACACACACACGTAGTGTACCTCAGTCGTACACCGGTCTTCGGCGCCCCTAGACTCCGAGCAGCGAGGGCCGTCGGTCGGCGCTGGCCGAGGAGGACCGGCGCGCCTACTGGGACCAGTACGAGGCGTCCGTCTATCGCAAGCCCTACCTGGACGAGCCGTCGACGCTGCGTCGTCCCGGCGGCGCCTACGACGCTGCGGCCGGGCCGCCGACGCGCGACCGCGAGCCCACGCCGCCCGTCGACTACGACATGCCCCACCTGGGTCAGCGCATGCACGCCATGCATGTGGGCGGCGCGGCCGGCAGGGGGCCCCACTACGCGGTCTTCTAATACAAGCCCACACACCCCACCATGCCCAAGCGAAGCACAGAATATTCAGTGTAGCGCGCGATAAAGACTGTGCGACTGAAAAGAAAGGAGAAGAATTAGACTAAGAGGCGAAGACAGGCGAGGAGCGGGTGGAGGGTGGCGCGATGTATAAATATGCAAGTCAAATGCGTACGGTAACGCCGCAATTTTACTACGGCTAATCTTTGGATAACTCCCACGTGTCGATTCGGCGTGCACTTCCACGTTCGGGAGTTCTTTTATCGCACACGAACGCACCTTTATTTAGCCAACCTGAGTACCGTAAACCCTATAATTAGCCCCCCTATAATTATACACCCACCTAGAGCTATACCTAAACAATTAGCCCATGTGGGGGGGGGGGGTTATTATAGGGTTTACGGTAAACTGAATACCGTTTATACTCGAGCAAACGGAAGAGTTATCCAAGGTTGGTTGTATATAGTTGTAGGTCTACGTACCGCTGGTAGTTTGGCACTCTGCGAACACCCTCTCTAAGCAATTCCGATTAACACTCGGTCACAATTTCACTTATGGTACGGTACATAAATCAGTGAATTTGGCCAGTGCAGAGCGTTTGGTCCGAATCAAAATCAGTGTGCAGTCGTGCTGTGTCTCGTGCCTTCTCCTAGTGGCTATTCATATAGCTGTACACGTACAATCGTCGTCGCGTCCGTGCGTGCGTTCGTGGTTCGCGTGTCGGTCCCCCAACCCATGAAGTCTTGGGCTTGCAGATTTCGCAAATCGCAAGCCCTCCGTCGGTACGCACCACCATCGCGATTATACACGCGCGGTCGGAACGCAGCTAATCAAACCGTTTTCACGGCCCATTTGCTTGTGCCAAGCCAATTCGCGTGCGCGCGTGGTGCGTGACTCACTGTTCCTCCCATTTGCGCTAATGAGATTCTAGAGACACGCGCGTCAGCCGCTTCTTGCAAAATCGTGCTCGCTCATACCCCCACCACCCAATGTCGGCTGACGTATGATCAAGCGTTGTGAAACCGAAGGAGCGAACGAACTCGCAAGGTTGCGTCACGCACGCGCATACATACAGTACCCAGTCTTGTACCATTAAAGTCACAATTATTAAACACTTAAAACAAACTTGGTTTTCAAAAAAATCCATTTTTTAAATTTGATAACTAAGCATATTCAAAATTGCGGTAATTGCGGCAATGGCAAAACAGCACGTTTCGAGTTCAGGCCAAAAAACCAAGGTACGGTACTTACTAACAGTCTGGAGTTACAAATAACCATAACTTGGAGTACTGAAGGCTGCGCTGCTGTAGAACCAAGTCGCCACCGGTGGCTATGGCCAACACAATACAGGCATCACAAGCAAGCACAAACGAAGCACACACACACACACACACACATACACACACACACACACACACACACACACACACACACACACACACACACACACACACACACACACACGACAACTGCAGTGTCTGACAGTGTATTTCTACTGAAGACATCGAGCACCGCCACACGACACGAGAAGAGACGACGACGCACGGTCTAATCACCACCGAGTTACCGCGCAACACCTCCAATAGGGGCCCAGGGTAGTTATTATATGGACAGTTCCACTAGAGTGGTGTGTGTGTGCGCGCGCTCCATAGGAAGCATACAGTAGGCAGACGGACGCACGCACGCACGGACGAACGCGCGTACACCAGAGACGAACGCATACACTACCGAGTGAATACGGTGGGAAAGCGACCGACGGACAGAAGACAGACGCACACACGCAAGCGTACGTGCGTGCGTACGCGTAAAGCTCAAGAGATCAGAAGCAATGGATACGCGTTTGGGTTTGTTTCTGGGTTGGTTTTGTGGAACCAAAATTGGGTTACTTAGCAATTAGCAGAGGCAAATCAGAACGTTGGGCAAAAAGTTCAGTTTTAAGCTAATGTAGTGTCAACATACGAGTCCTAAACTTCTCATTAGCACACCTGTTCTTTGAACTCAAACACAAAAGCACCTGCCAATGTTAGGTACTCTAACTAAGGATGTCATCAGCATTGTAAGAACTTGTATCCCAAAAACAAACCCAGTCGCCACGCGTGCCTCGCGCAAACTTCAAATAATCACCCTGCGCGCAAGGAAGCAAGAAAACCGCACACCATGAACCAGTTATTATGCCTCAGGGCGATTATTTGAAGCGTTATTGGGCGACACGAGCGCTCGACTTACTTACGGCTTAAACCAGTTTGTAGGGTAAATTTGAAGCACTAGGTTGTGTCTGACAGGTTCTTTTCCCTTGGGTTTCTCTAGCCAACAGCAACAAACAAATTCCAGCTTAGCACCTGGAGTCGTATGCCGCTAAACCCACTGTACATACAGTTTGCTGCACGCACGGGGCCAGCCTGCGTTGAACAGGGCTTTTTTAAGTGCCAAGTTGATTTTTTGAATAGCTTTTGATTCACTAGAGCAATTGCTGGAAAAATCTATCGCCCGGTGTTGTCCATGCACTCTCCAAGTTTTGCAGCAATCGTTCCAGTGCATCAAAGTTATTAAAAAATTTGACTCGGCACTTTTGAAAAACGCCCTGTACAGCGTACCACGCGCTCCCGGTAGTCCACGGACGGCATACGACCCCAGTACCGGCTGTTTACCCTCCGCATGTGCGTGTACTACACTCCATCGTCGTGACTCTCTACTCTCTCTCTCTCCCATCTCTTCTCCTCACAGTAGGGCGCCACCAAGAGAGTTTGTTCATCTGGTGAGCAGCTTGGTGCCCAGCAGGATGGCGCCGAGCCCGACGGAGGCGGCGGCCAGCGTGCCCCAGTTCTGCCAGCTGCGGAGCTCCTCCAACGACTGCCTCCCACTGACCACGCCCTCCGTCGTCTGGGCGGAGTCGCTCTGGTCGTAGAAACGCACGAAGTCGGTCTGAAAACGGCACGCGCCATGTACGATGTAGCGCAAGCGCTCTATCTTCAGGAGAGGTGTGTGTGCGTGCGTGCGCAAGTGCTTCGACCGTTGCGATCATGATATGGCCGTTGACTGAGCACCCATTCGCATATTTTCCCAAGTCCCCCTTATGGAAGCCAGGTTAGGAATAGACAGCACACAGTAAGTGGCCTTAAAACGACCGTATGGGAGGGCTGAGTCGATAAAACCGGGCTGTAACTCTAAGCTCTAACAGAGGTTAAGAAGGCAAGGGGATGGCATACGGCCAAACAGAAACCGGTGCGGCGCAACAGGCGCTGCTCAATGTATGTACGCGTGAATAAATTTCCCCAACAACAGCCCACATCTATACGTTTCAATTTCGCCCGCCTATTCCAAATTTCACTACGCGACCGTTAAAAAAGAGCGGCAACGGGCTAATCGATGGAATAATCGCATCTGTCCACACACGTGCGAGGCAGTCACAATGGGCCTCCCAACGTTTCATTGCGGCAACATTGTACGCCCCCCGAGCAAATATGCGGGGCTAGAAGAGAACGTGAAACGACAATGGGGCAAAAAACGAAATAAAGACAGTTGTGAATCTCATCTAATGAGTAAAAGAGCCCATAAAAGACAGTTTACTCATTTAGACAGGGGATATAATTACCCACAAGCAGGGTTGCACAATTAATTTTTATTTTGTAAAAAGGATTTTTAATTAATAAAAGAATTCTGTGTTTTTGGGTAAAATATAGCTTCTGAGTAGCAAAAAGTAGTTTAAATGGTGTTTAGATGATACAATTATTAGTTATTCAGGCATAAACTTCTTATTAGTACCAAAACCAAGCTTTTTTTGGGGTTCCCAACAGGTTCCCAACATAGTGCAATACTGCACATGACCATTTAGAGGAAGCGGCTTCATCACCATTTGACTAAAATGTTGCTAAATACGCTTCTAAAGGCTTTCAGGAAGCACTATTGGTTGTGTTTGACACTCTAATAGGTTAAAAGTCTCTTATAGTGCAGGTAATGATGGCTCCTAAGTCAATTTAAAAATTAAAAAACCAACAAAAAAAAATTAATTAAAAAAAATGAAATTGTTTATTGCAACTCTGCCCGCAAGGTTGATGGTACACCCGCAGAGCATACTGGCAGCTGTCCAACTCCAACCCCCAAGTAGAAACTCGATGGCCTCTCCCCTCAGAATCTTTCTACACGTTTCTAATTCTAAACGGTCCTGTAATGACAAGATTTTTTATTTTACTCTTTTAGGCGAAACCAATATTCGGTGCAACCATTTTTGTCCCACACTTTTCCCAGCTAATTGTAGAGACTCATAGTAGGCGACAGGGAATGCCAATTGCAAACCATTCCCTCGTTTTCCAAACAACTCCCAAATTTCCATCAAAATTCCCACCATCATCGCACTCAGGCCAGGCATTGGCAACCCCACCCCCAGTGCTGTTGTTGTCGGCGCTTCGAATTCATATGTGTCTATGCACCACGCCACGCGTAGGGCGCGGACGGGGCAACACATGGCGGCACATTGCGCCGCCCCGTATTTTATGTGCGCATCAAAGACTGCTGTGCGCCTCTATTCAATTTCTATGGCGCGTACGTACGACCTCCGCGTTGAGGCGTATATACAGGAAATGCGGTCGCCGGCGCGCCCCGAATTTTGAGAGGGCCGCACGCACGCACGCACGCACGCACGCACGCACGCACAGACAGACGAACACGGACGGACAAAGGCGGCAATTCGAATGCCAGAAAGGGGGAAATGCGCAATTTTCACTAGGACGCCACGCGCGCGCGCGCGCGCGACCATCTCGCAAGCGCGCACGCTACGCATTCTGCAATTTTATTCATTTTTTGTTGTAAACGGCGACTCAGCGCGTTGGAATGCGCGGGGCGACATGCCGAAGTGATTGACGTTACGGTACCCGAAACATGCACAAAAAAAGAAATAAAAAAAAAAACAAATTCGCACCCATCCTCCTCTCTTTTCGATCCAGGAATTCAGCTGGTTCCTGACGTAGACCGTCACCCATGTTGCGACCATCTTTACCTGGCTGCGCCGACCGCGAGCCCAGCACTCCTCTGTATCGTACGTGTGTGTGTGTGTGTGTACGCGTGTGTGTGTGTGTGTGTGTGCGTGTGTGCGTGTGTGTGATCGGGTGATAAGGCTGTGATCGGGTCAGGCCGAGTGCGGGGATGTCCAAAATAGAGAAATTTGGAAGAAATTGTGTCCAAAACGCTCGATTGTATCATTTAGGACAGCTTTTAAAATGCATTTGAATAAATCAGCCCCGATGGTTGTGGGGGTACTCTCCGTTGATGCGTTCCTGTTCGCTCGTGGGTCGCGCTCACCAGCGACGAAAGCGCCGAATGCGAACAGCGCGACGATTCTGCCCCAGTTGATCTCTTCTTTGAACAGCTCTTTGGCCACCTGCTGGAAGTTGGGATACGCGCCAGAGGGACTCAAATCCAAGTCCGGCACCATAGTCGCAAAATCCGCTCTGCAAACGGGATAAGCAGGGGGTGAATTGTCCGATTTACCACTATAAACATGACGCACGCGCGCAATTCTGACTGACTCACGCACATTCATTCCAATGACGTTTGCATTCCAGCAGCACTGCGGAAAAAAAAGGCACAAGACAACCCCTCTACACAAGTTGGTTCGCGTTTTGCGACGAGGCGTGGTGTAATCGTGCCATGCCATTGTACTAGGCGCGCGTCGCGATAACACACACACACACACACGCACGCACGCACAGACAGACAGACACACACACACGCACACACACACACACACACACACACACACACACACACACACAGACCCACACACACACACACAACATTCCACTGTGTAACTGCAGCAAACGTTGCGAAAGCGACAGGTTGACACCAAGGAAAAACATCAGTTCGCAGAAGCATATCCATAAACTGTAGGCGCTGATTGGGTCTGGGCCCCGGGGGGGGGGGTCAAACTAAGAACCACCCATCAGTTGCGGACTTTCCAGAAACTATTGGGTTGCCCCCCCCCAGGTCAATGCCCCCCCCCAAGCGCACGTTAGCTCGCAGCTCGCATGTATGTATGTCTGTGCGCTGCATATGGACATAAGTCTTGCCAGCCCATTCACTCTAGCCGGCAGCAGCGCTGGCCAAATCTGCAATTGGTCAGACCGGAAGTTGTCTGAGTCACCTCCGACACACTTAGTAGCACTATCTCGTATAAACACTCTTCTCGTATGCAGTAAACCATCCCTGCTAACCGCATATAGGCCGCGTCAAACCCAAACATCGACAATGGCCGAAAATCGTTGTTAGTGCTTTTATAAAGCACGTTACACTATAGTACAGCGTTCAATAACAGCTGTAAGATGACCATGTGTGCCCATAAAAACCGCCCACCCAGCACGCCACCGCTCTGTGAAGCCGCTCCGCACAGCAAAAGAGCAGAGATAAGAAGCAGAGACAAAATCCAGTTGTGAAAAGGCACTAGACAATCGGGGTGCCACCCAAGTGCTCGAGACTGGCACGCGCTTACAGACGCGCACGCACGCACGCACGCACGCACGCACGCACACACACACACACAAACGCACGCACGCACGCACGTACAGACGCACCTGTAGGTGTTGACGAACTCCCTGCCGAGGGTCCGCATGACTAGTCGGGGTCGATTGGGCGGCGGCAGCTGCGGACAGTCGCCCCACGTGATGCCGCGCGACTCCAAGTAACACCTGCGCCCCGAATCAGAATACGGATAGATACTTTGGGTTGCGGTTGGTATCCATTTTATACGTGCGTGATGACAAGATGATGTATGATGACGAAGCACATGTGTCCTCAGTTGGGTCACAAAGTCAGGGGTCTACGGGGTTCATGAGCAGAGGTGGGCTCAGGGGGTTCTAGGGTGGGTTCACCTTCCCCTGGCTATAGCTGCCCCACTCTTTTGCGGGAGAGAGGCCCCCCTGGCATACCTGTAACGGGGTCTGGCAGACTGGGGGGGGGGGTAGCTGGCCGATTTTGGGGGAGGGGGTCTCCAGAGCAAAAAGTGGGGGGGGGGGGGTAGCTGGCCATTGTTTGAGTTATAATGGTACTTTTTGGTCTAAAATGGGTATAAAAAGGGTGTAAACAGTGTTATTTAGCTGTTTTATGGTCATATAACACCAGGGTTGCACAATTTAAAAAAAAAAGTTGTTTTTTTTTTAAAAAAAAAATTTTTTTTTTTTTTTTTAAAAAAAGGTGGATTTTTTTTTAAATTAAAAAAAAAATTTCTGTGTTTTTGGGTAAAATTTTGCTTTTGAGGGGCAACAAGGGGTTTAAATGGTGTTTAGATGGTACAATTAGGTGTTATTCATGCATAAACTTGCTTATTAGCACCAAAACTAAGCTCTTTTTGGGGTTACCAACTGGTTCCCAACATAGTGCGATACCGTACACGACCATTTAGAGGCAGCGGCTTTGCCACCATTTGACTAGAACGATGCTAAATATGCTTCTAAAGGCTTTAGGGAAGCACTAGTACTTGTGTTTGACACCCTAATAGGCTAAAAGTATCTTATAGTACAGGTATTTGGCACCAATGATGGCTCCTAAGTCAATTTAAAAAAAAAATTTTTTTTTTAATTTAAAAAAAAAACTTGAAATTTTTTTTTTTATGCAACCCTGTATAACACTGAAAAGCACTGAAAAACACCAACAGTTACTCACCTTTATCGTTTTACACATGACGAAAATCCTTTGGGAAAATTCTGGGGGGGGGGGGGGGGGGGGGGGGGGGGGAGTTGGGGGTGGTTGAAAAACTAGTGGGGGCCCCCAAAGCCCCCCCCCAACCACCCCCCCAGTTACAGGTATGCCCCCTGGCCATGGCCAGCCTGAATAACTTGCGGGAAACCCGCTATCAATATTCAAAAAATGCGTAAAGATGCGCGTTTTTGTTTTATTTTCATTGTAGTGTGACCGCAACCGCTTGAAAAGTGCTATTTAGACATTCTTATGATCACTTTTTACCAAAAGTGCCCATTTTACACGTTATCATGGTGCAAAATCCTCCATCATTTCGACCCCCCCCACCCCATCCACAATTTCCAATCCCGGACATTTTATCCGGGACGGCTCTATAGCCCCTCGAAACCCCAGAGACCCCCCCCCCCGGCTTTTGGACCAATCTACACCTCTGTTCGAGAAAGGGAGAAGGTGTAGAACCATCCCGGGTAAAATGTCCGGGATAAGAGAGTTCTGGAGAGGGATGGGTCAAAATTAAAAATTTTGGCCAAAAATGGAGTGTAAACAGGTACTTTTTGGTTAAGATGGGTCAAAATAACGCATGAACAGCGTTATTATTTATGTGGCTTTGGGTCAGATACTGAAAAGGAGGTAACAACACGCTTCCCCCTGTTTTTCAATTCAGAAAGGGGGTTGGTTTCCCGAAATGTGTTGGGGATTGCGACGGCCAGGGAGGATTGGCATTCGACACAGCCGAAGGAATAGGTGTCAGGTTGGGTCTGAATCCAGAGGGCCTCGGGGGTCGAGACGGGACGGGGATCTAGAGCCATCCAGACGGGGGGGGGGGTACGGACTCTATTCTTAAAGGGGGGTCTACTGTTTGTTAGCAAAAGTCGACTCCGAGCCATCACCTGAAGAAGTCGCAGGCCAAGTAGTGGGGTTCAAAGTCCAGCTCGTTCCTCAGTTGCGCGTAGGAGCTCGAGGGACTGAACGCCTCGCGCATCTCCGCCATCTCTTCCGGACTGAACTTTTGCTTCTGAAGCTGACTCTGCTGCTTCTGCTTCTCCTGTTGCTCGCCGTCATCCGCCGCCGCCACCACCACACCTCCGTTTGACTCGGCCATCGTGTGTCTGTCGTCGCGGCGATGGGGGCACTTTGAAAACGGCGCGAACGACGGCACTTTTCCCTAGCAGATAAGGACGGGTCGCAACGCGCGTGCGCGCTCTGTTTACAACACGGCAGGCGCGATACTGCGAGCGGAATTCTCTCTTGGCCGACCCAACAACGCAACGGGATGCAACGCACGAGAAAAACGCGGCGAATAGTTGTTTACAAAAGGACCAACGCTAGTCGGTGAAATGACGTCAACGCTTGTAACATAACTGCTATGAGCTACGGTAGGCGAAGTTTGAAATTGCGTTTTAACAGAATCGGAATCAGACAAACGATAACGCCTTTCATTCTTTTCATTCTTGGCATTTCATTTCATTTCATTCTTGGCATTTCTTTTGACTATGGCGCTATCAAAAGATAATTAGCAGTATAGTCGCATGCTTCTTGCCTACTAGACATGGTAACGGAAAGCGTCGATTCAGAAGAAGAGTAGTGATGAAATCAGATCTCCAGCTGGGCAGCATCATATTTGCCTTCACATCTATTTAATTTAATTACATACCGTAAATCCTCTAATAACCCCCTCCAATAGTGCCCCTGGGTAAGGCAAAGTTGAAAGAATAGTGCCCCCTTCCAATAGTGCCCCTGGGGGTAAGGTGTATGATGTGCCTTTATGGCAAAAATAAAGTGATACCTAGGTACATTTATGTCGTGTATACACACTACTACTAACCAATAATACCTAAGTACCATCCTTTCCGCATTTTTGCTTTTGAAAGAATCAATCAACTCAACTCACTATAGCACGAGCACGAGCACCTGTTAATTAGTGCAGTGAGCGGAAAAATCTGAGATTCACCCCTCCCAGCTTCGATGACCAGTTACACCTCTGGTTTGCCCAGGTGCCAGCCGTCACGAGAACCACACCTCAATGCCGCTGTGCAAAGTCACCAGTCCGTAGACGCTGCACAATTCTACCAGCCATGGAGCCCTTCCCGATGCAACAACCCCTCTCACCGAACAAGCACTGCTGACCGGCCTGGAGAGGATCTGCGCCGGTGCGCTGTCAGCAAAGCAAACAGATTCTTCAGTGGTCACCGAAACACCAAAATTGCTATTTACTTCCAGGTGAATGCAATAATGTTAAGATGTTGGAAACAAAATTCTCGAAACTTTGTACGCGTCTTTAGAAAATGCCACAACGCAAGAGGTTTCCTACCAGAATTTTATTCCAGCTGCAAACTCTACCGTGCAAAGTGCTCCAGCAGGCACAGCCACTCTTACCTACTCTCCGAATGAACCGTCTTATCCACACCAACACTGCTGCAGAAAAATCGGCCAGGCAACAAGTTGCAAGGTCCTCCTGCAATCCCTGTCATGAATGGCCAGTTCAACCAATATATCAGAACTCGCCAAGCCAAGATCAAGCCACGGCCAGCCAATGTACGCAGCAGCCATTGCAACAGCAGACTACGAACCAATGGACTCGAAGTGGGACAGTCAATTTGGATGCCCCTCAGCTGGTGCAACCGCATCAAGCTGTGGCGATTGGCAGTGACACAGAATATCGGCAATGGCAGCAGCAGAACGAGGGGCCATTGTACAATCAGTTTCCAATGCAGAGATCTCCTCAATTGGCCAGTGCGAGTCCAGCCAATCAACACTTTCTACCACAGTTCACGGCAGAGAGCAATCAACGACAAGTTCAGCAGCCCCAAATAGATGGCATGATGAGATCCTATCCACAAATGCAGTACCAGCAATACTTGACCGGAACATGTCACCAAAACCAGTTTGAACCGTCGATGGGTGCGCGTTGTCCACCACCAGTTCAAATTCAGCCTCCTCTGCAGATGCAACTGCAACAGCCACAGCAAACCATGGCCACTCTGTACAATCAGATGCAGGTGCCCCAGATGCAGACGGAACAGCTGACATCGCCTGCGCTGAATGCTCCACAAGCCATGCATACACTTGCACATAGCATGCATGCATCAGCAGCACGCCTCTGGAGCAGCTGGTCAGTCGCCAGTCATGCAACAGCAGCCACAGCAGCTGCAACGGCTGCAGCAGCAACAACAACAACAGTCTCCGCGGATGCAGATGATGAACCAACAGGCTCCAGTTCAGCTGCCGTCAATCCGGTCGTCTCCTCACCACTCTGCTGCAACTTTTCCAATGGACCCCCAGCAGCGGGAGCAGCAAAATGTCAGCCAGCCAATCAGCACACTGGCGCAAGTGTTAAAGCGGCGGCCGCCAGCGGCAGGTTCGTCTGGCAATCCGAAATACCCGTGTATGATGCGCATGTTTGAAGCTACGCATGCATGTTCTTTTTAGCTCTGCAACTTTTTGTAGGGGCTTATTGATTGGAATCGCTGCTACCAGTGTTGGTTGCTCGCGATGCAAGCTTATCTTGAGCAGAGATATTCGTGTCGCAGTGTAGTGTAGACTGTTCTACACTTTCTTCATAGCCATGTTCTAAAGTCACAGAACGACATTGTGATAATAGCCATGATGCGATGTAGAATTCCGTAAACCCTATAATTAGCCCCCCGGGGGCTAATTTTTTTCGTTCGAGCTCTAGGAGGGTGTATAATTATCAGGGGGGGGGCTAATTATAGGGGGCGGCTTATGAACTGGAAGTGTCGATGAGTGGGAAGATGTGTGGGCAAAAAGGCGCGTGGAGGCGATTTTTAAGGGAAAAAGGCGCATATGCACACACGTTGGTACACTCTAACACACTCTCACACAGTCTCACATGCACATACGTGTACATACATACACATACGCGACCATACATACACCCAGACATGGAAACATGTGCCTTTTAGACGATGGTTCATTGCAGAGAGGGGGCGTAACGTAGAGGGGGGGGGGCTTATTAACTCAAGCGGACTCTATTCTTAAAGGGGGGTCTACTGTTTGTTGGGCAAAAGTCGACTCCCGAGGCCCCGTCAGCCTGAAGAAGTCGCAGGCCCAGTGCGTCGAAGTCCAGCTCGTCCCTCGGTTGCGCGTGGAGCGCCTCGCGTCTCCAGACTGAACTTTTGCTTCTGAAGCTGACTCTGCTGCTTCTGCTTCTCCTGTTGCTCGCCGTCATCCGCCGCCGCCACCACCACACCTCCGTTTGACTCGGCCATCGTGTGTCTGTCGTCGCGGCGATGGGGGCACTTTGAAAACGGCGCGAACGACGGCACTTTTCCCTAGCAGATAAGGACGGGTCGCAACGCGCGTGCGCGCTCTGTTTACAACACGGCAGGCGCGATACTGCGAGCGGAATTCTCTCTTGGCCGACCCAACAACGCAACGGGATGCAACGCACGAGAAAAACGCGGCGAATAGTTGTTTACAAAAGGACCAACGCTAGTCGGTGAAATGACGTCAACGCTTGTAACATAACTGCTATGAGCTACGGTAGGCGAAGTTTGAAATTGCGTTTTAACAGAATCGGAATCAGACAAACGATAACGCCTTTCATTCTTTTCATTCTTGGCATTTCATTTCATTTCATTCTTGGCATTTCTTTTGACTATGGCGCTATCAAAAGATAATTAGCAGTATAGTCGCATGCTTCTTGCCTACTAGACATGGTAACGGAAAGCGTCGATTCAGAAGAAGAGTAGTGATGAAATCAGATCTCCAGCTGGGCAGCATCATATTTGCCTTCACATCTATTTAATTTAATTACATACCGTAAATCCTCTAATAACCCCCTCCAATAGTGCCCCTGGGTAAGGCAAAGTTGAAAGAATAGTGCCCCCTTCCAATAGTGCCCCTGGGGGTAAGGTGTATGATGTGCCTTTATGGCAAAAATAAAGTGATACCTAGGTACATTTATGTCGTGTATACACACTACTACTAACCAATAATACCTAAGTACCATCCTTTCCGCATTTTTGCTTTTGAAAGAATCAATCAACTCAACTCACTATAGCACGAGCACGAGCACCTGTTAATTAGTGCAGTGAGCGGAAAAATCTGAGATTCACCCCTCCCAGCTTCGATGACCAGTTACACCTCTGGTTTGCCCAGGTGCCAGCCGTCACGAGAACCACACCTCAATGCCGCTGTGCAAAGTCACCAGTCCGTAGACGCTGCACAATTCTACCAGCCATGGAGCCCTTCCCGATGCAACAACCCCTCTCACCGAACAAGCACTGCTGACCGGCCTGGAGAGGATCTGCGCCGGTGCGCTGTCAGCAAAGCAAACAGATTCTTCAGTGGTCACCGAAACACCAAAATTGCTATTTACTTCCAGGTGAATGCAATAATGTTAAGATGTTGGAAACAAAATTCTCGAAACTTTGTACGCGTCTTTAGAAAATGCCACAACGCAAGAGGTTTCCTACCAGAATTTTATTCCAGCTGCAAACTCTACCGTGCAAAGTGCTCCAGCAGGCACAGCCACTCTTACCTACTCTCCGAATGAACCGTCTTATCCACACCAACACTGCTGCAGACAAAGTCGGCCATGCAACAAGTTGCAAGGTCCTCCTGCAATCCCTGTCATGAATGGCCAGTTCAACCAATATATCAGAACTCGCCAAGCCAAGATCAAGCCACGGCCAGCCAATGTACGCAGCAGCCATTGCAACAGCAGACTACGAACCAATGGACTCGAAGTGGGACAGTCAATTTCGAATGCCCCTCAGCTGGTGCAACCGCATCAAGCTGTGGCGATTGGCAGTGACACAGAATATTGGCAATGGCAGCAGCAGAACGAGGGGCCATTGTACAATCAGTTTCCAATGCAGAAATCTCCTCAATTGGCCAGTGCGAGTCCAGCCAATCAACACTTTCTACCACAGTTCACGGCAGAGAGCAATCAACGACAAGTTCAGCAGCCCCAAATAGATGGCATGATGAGATCCTATCCACAAATGCAGTACCAGCAATACTTGACCGGAACATGTCACCAAAACCAGTTCTGAACCGTCGATGGGTGCGCGTTGTCCACCACCAGTTCAAATTCAGCCTCCTCTGCAGATGCAACTGCAACAGCCACAGCAAACCGATGGCCACTCTGTACAATCAGATGCAGGTGCCCCAGATGCAGACGGAACAGCTGACATCGCCTGCGCTGAATGCTCCACAAGCCATGCATACACTTGCACATAGCATGCATGCGCATCAGCAGCACGCCTCTGGAGCAGCTGGTCAGTCGCCAGTCATGCAACAGCAGCCACAGCAGCTGCAACGGCTGCAGCAGCAACAACAACAACAGTCTCCGCGGATGCAGATGATGAACCAACAGGCTCCAGTTCAGCTGCCGTCAATCCGGTCGTCTCCTCTCACCATCCTGCTGCAACTTTTCCAATGGACCCCCAGCAGCGGGAGCAGCAAAATGTCAGCCAGCCAATCAGCACACTGGCGCAAGTGTTAAAGCGGCGGCCGCCAGCGGCAGGTTCGACTCGCAATCCGAAATACCTGTGTATGATGCGCATGTTTGAAGCTACGCATGCATGTTCTTTTTAGCTCTGCAACTTTTGTAGGGCTTCTGATTGAAATCGCTGCTACCAGTGTTGGTTGCTCGCGATGCAAGCTTATCTTGAGCAGAGATATTCGTGTCGCAGTGTAGTGTAGACTGTTCTACACTTTCTTCATAGCCATGTTCTAAAGTCACAGAACGACATTGTGATAATAGCCATGATGCGATGTAGATACCGTAAACCCTAATTAGCCCCCCGGGGGCTAATTTTTTCGTTTGAGCTCTAGGAGGGTGTATAATTATAGGGGGGGGCTTAATTGTGGGGGGGCTTATGAACTGGAAGTGTCGATGAGTGGGAAGATGTGTGGGCAAAAAGGCGCGTGGAGGCGATTTTTAAGGGAAAGGCGCTGTGCACACACGTTGGTACAGCTTGAACACACTCTCACACAGTCTCACATGCACATACGTGTACATACATACACATACGCGACCATACATACACCCAGACATGGAAACATGTGCCTTAGACGATGGTTCATTTAGGGAGGGGGCGTAATTATAGGGGGGGGGGCTTATTAACTCAAAGTGGTCTTGGGAGGGT